>VZTI01000066.1:952501-975912 GCA_013397865.1 Struthidea cinerea | reverse complement strand
GGGGGGGAAAATAAGAAAATCTGAAGGCCTCTAAATGATCACACTCCAAACAAGCCGGTATTCATAGTGACATCATGATGGCAATCTTCACTTTTATTTATGTGAGTTTGAGGAAATTCAATTAAGAAGATTATATTGATCCTCAATAAAGCAAGACAAAAAGCAGAATTCTCATAAAGATTCTAAGGATATCTTATATTAGCATGGGGACAGGAGGAGGGCAAGGAAGGAGGCTGTTGGAGAATAGTACATTAGGACACTGCTTCCTGAACTAGTAGTGGCACGTATGGGTATCTGTCGCTGTCAGCTCACTGGGCTACAATTAATTCTGAGTCAGCAGTCGTGTCTTCTCCTACAAGCACAGAAAGCAGAAACGGCAGCAGCACTGCTCTTTGAGGACAAGAACATCTGCGTGCAGTTGTACGTCTATTAACACAAGGAACACTAGAGCTGTCACATTAGATAAATGGATCCACATTGGAGAAACCGAGAGTGGACGGGATTGTCCAGGGTAATATGGTTAAGATAGTGCATTCTGGGAGAGATGCAGTTTCTAGAATATTTTAATTTTGGAACTAATATTATTATCCCAATTGATTGCACACACTGTAAGCTAATTAAAACACCTCTGTTAACATATCTGCAACACTAATAGAAAAAGAACTAGACAATAATGTATTTCCACCATAAAAAAACATATGTTTTTTTACTTGGGACAGGATGTCCTTAAGAACTGCTTCACTAACAATAGTTTTCTGAATTTATTATAGTTTTTTTGTTTGTTTGTTTGTTTGTTTGTTTTAATTTGAACTTCCAAAGCTTTGGAGTTTTCATTTTTCATATGCAAACACATGATACAGAAAATGAAAATTTAAAAAATCCCCATCTTTTCACTTAGGATTCTTCAGGGAAAAATGCATATTAAAAATACCGGCTACAAACTTCTCTTCCAGCACATATAACACCTACGTATATCTGCCTTGCAACATCTTATGATGTCAAAGCCCGTAAAACTAAATCCACAGAGAATTATAATTATTTTCTGTGGCTGAATGTTTTTTGGGGTTTTTTGTGTTGCTTTGGTAAGGGGTCTTTCATTCCTGTGCCATGTTAATTGTTGGGGCAAGTCTCTGCTACATGAAATTATAATCCCAA
This sequence comes from Struthidea cinerea, assembly GCA_013397865.1. NCBI lineage: Eukaryota > Metazoa > Chordata > Aves > Passeriformes > Corcoracidae > Struthidea > Struthidea cinerea. Next base: position 974,757 of record VZTI01000066.1, on the reverse strand, counting down.
ATAAAACACAGAATCAAGAATAAGCCTGTGAAGGTGTTTCCACACAGAGGTTTCTATAGAAAAAAAGATGTATCAGCACCTTAGCCAGGAGTGCTAAAACCTCATTAACAATCAGGATGAAAAAAGAAAGAGGAAAAAATTACTTCTTGCATGGAAATCAGCTGTGTGACAGTGGTATTGTTGTACTATCAAAACAGCAGATACTCTCAGTGGAATCTTACTGTGAGAAAAAACAGGTAGGATGTATTTTCTGCTGGCCTCAAGCAGAAGTCAAATGAGACCTGACAAGAATCACTATTATTGTTAGACTGCATCCAATTTTAAGTATTTTCCACAAATTACATATGGCATGCTCTTGACACATTAAAAGTAATAGGGAAAACAAGAACTCTGACTATCCCTTGGATGGATTCAGGTAATGCTGCCAATGCCATGTTCCCCTTAGAATAAGCAGAAAATGTTTGATAGTCCACATTCATGTTCTGATGTTGATGAATTAACCTACTTTGTGCTGCCTGAGATTAATGTCAGTAAAGTAAAATCACACTGATGAACGTCTTTCAGTGGCCCAAAAGAATAACTTTGCAGAAGTCTCTGAAGTTACATCAACTGATGCTAATAGTCACCTATTTTTCCTTGGCTTCTCTTGGAAAGACATTCACTAAGTCACATTCTGAAAACTACAGAACTTTATACAACCTTGGCCTGTGACTTCTCCATTTTCTGCCTACAAAACTGGAGAAAGCAGGATGTTGGACACCTACTTTGAATATAAAACAATTTAGTGATTGGTGCATGTATTTTTCTAATGTACATACTAGCAAGTTTCTCATTTCACAGAATTTGCTGGATGCCATTACCTTTGATCCGAGTGTTTAAAACTGATGGATTTATTTTTGCACTTTCCACCTAGTACACACGACCATGTTAATTAATACAGATAGGCAAGGACTGCTGACTTTTGAGCCCAGCATTTACTAACATTTCAAGGCTAATTTGTACCTGTTTTGCAAACTCTAGCTTTTCATTAGGCAAACTGAGAAGCACAAAATTTCTGTCTCACATTTTATTTTGCACAACAATACTAATTTAAATAAAAGCATGTAAAACACAGAGCCACAAAGGAATTAAATTGCACTTCACAAAAAATATTGTGAAGGTATATGCACACGCCCTATGTGTCTTCATTTTCCAGAGAATATTAAAAAATAGAAAGTCCATATAGGTTGTATCTAAACCTAAACCAATTTTTGCTGACAAATATTGTTGTTATGTCATGATAATTCTACATTACTAGCTAGCTACCGAACAGACAGGACACATTTCTGAGTAAGAATTTAGCGTTTTAAAAAATTTGTTAAATAAATTATTTCTATATATGGGAAAATTGAACTGACTTGTTTTAATATCAATTTCTCACATGTAGTAAATCAGGATCCTTTCTGATATTATCCTTTCTATGACAGATGGATGAAAATGCATGGTGGCACTTTGAGATTTAAGGTGTTATCAAACTGTAGAATAAATCATAGAGCTCAATGCCTGTGGAAGCCACCTTATCTCAGTCTTCACAGGTTGACAAGGCATGCAAAGAATGCATCCAAGCTCCCTGGTTTGAGCTCTGTAGTTGACAGATCACAGATATGGAAGTCTGAGATATTTCCACAGGAACTGCAACTAGGATGATAACTAGTCAAAAATGGCAGACAGCCACACCTACTTCTCCAAAAAATGTGAAAGTGGAAAGGTGTTTATTTTCTTTAGAGAGGCTGAACAGAAGAAGAAAATGTCATTATATTACAGTTGCTAGTAATATAAAAAAGCAATGAAAAGTGCAGGCAAAACAAGGTTTAGAGAATTCTCTGAAATTGAGACTTTAATATTTCTTCACACAATTTTGAATTTCCTTTGTAGAAGGAATAAATGTGGGCCTAACGTAGAACCTAGTAAAGTCACTGGAAAGTTGTCCACTAATGTCAATGGGATTAGGATTGTTTTATCAGCATTTTTGCTGGCACTAAATTTAATAAAATTCCAAGTTTTTCCTGTTATCTAATGGTCATTGTTATGAATGTTTCTGACTTTACCAACCTTTTATATCTAAATTACATTACTCACAGATAATACTTTTTGTACTGGAGACACTCATTATACATAATCTACTTTTTTGCCTTGTAGTGTTGGAATTTTTTTTCTAATGTGTGCTAATAAGTATTCCTTGGATATAAAAAAATAAATCTGATTATGGCTTCTTAAACAAGCTTTAAGTATATTAAATAATCACTTAGGTTTGACATTAAGTGTTTTGTGTGTCAGTGTTTTGTCTGTGTGTGCAAATTCCTGTGCCTGAACTTCCTAGAATCAATTAAATATATATTCTTTTAATAGCCTATTTCTCTAGTTTCTAAATGAAGATCAAATTCTTATGTGTAATTAATGAACTATATATGAAGCCTACCCTTAACTTCTGAATTATACAATGTCCAAAAAAAAAAGGTGGTAAAATATTATGTGGCAGTCAAAGCAAGATCGACATTTCAGTATGAAATGACAGGCATGCTTCATTAAAGTCCAGATCCTGCAGTTATTCCTCAGAAGGTAATGGAGGCCTTGCACTGCAATAAGGAATGCTGATTTCATTGACAGGCAATTACTCCGTTAATGCCTCCATTATGCAAAGACAGACTAGCCAAACTGCTAAGGTGTCAAGCATCCATCACTTTTGGTCAGACCAAACCTCCCACACAGGCAGGTTATAAGACAGCCAGGTCCCACTTGGCACAGATGTGTTCACTTTGGTCCTTGAAACAGCACATGCACAGCACCCAGGCAGAGTCACAACAGCTGAAACAGTGCATTGGAGGAAAACAGCACCTAGGGGAATGAGATCTTTTTGGTATCAGGCATTTCTCTGCAAGAGTTCCTGGAATTAGGGAAAAAAGCAGGTATGATTACATTTGGATAAGTGCTTATCACAATGTTATCCTTTTCCATGGGAATAGTTTTAGGTAATATTAGTTGTAACTAGTTTAATTGAAAGGAATACGATCAAAATTATTAAATAATTAATTCTACATCATTTGCAAACAAAAGGCTAAAATGTATATATTAGAGAAATGCCTTGTGAGCACTTTGGAAGAGACCAGAGGGTATGAGCTTTTCTCTGTTATTTATCACTATTTCTTAGAAAAATGCATAGTTCAAAATGTCTAGAATTGAAATTAGAAGCCCTCTAGAATAATGTATTTTGAGTAGCAGTCCTAATAAGAACAGTAAAAGTAACAAAAATAATCCAAAATCAAGCTGTACATGGTTAACTTCATAATGAGGAAGCCAAATGTTTCCCACACTGGGAAAAAATTGATATGGTACATGCCGTGGGTTGACAGATGGGAGAAAAAGAAAGACAGATGTGTTCTAATTTCTTAGGTAGGCTTTTTTTTTTCCTTTAGTCCTTTTTTTTTCTGTAAGATGACGATCAGGCATAGATGAAACTGTTTACTCAATAACACTGGCTACAGATATTTACTGGAGCAGTAATGCCAAATATCCTTTAGGACTTTGCCCACTAGTATAATCTCGAATGATATTCAGTAACAAGCAAAATGAGTAACAGCTGCCACTTTCCTTAGAAATGGCAAAACACCAACCAGGTCCAGTTTGTGCAGCCCTGGTAGAAGGGACCATCTGGAATGCTAGCCTGAATCTTAACAATTAAAATCAGGGGCCAGGTCAGACAAGTGGCATCTTAAAGAATTCATGATACTGAGTTTCTAAGCTAAACTGAAAATGACAGAGAAGCCAACATGTGAGGGAATATAAGTAGTCATTCTCACCCAGGGGATGGAGGGTGATCATGTGCTTAAAGTACAGGACATGGAGTTAGAAGACAGACTCTGTGACACATTTCATGAGTAATAAAATGTAAGCCACTATAATCAATAGAAAGTTTCCAATTAAACTCAGAATAAGGTACCTGGGGTCTATCTTCCAGGTACTGAGAACCTCCTGATGGTGGCCAGCTGCTGTCAGCTGCCAGTGATGTGAAACATCTAACATTTTTGCTTATTGGTAAGTGGGAAAGACCACTGCCCTTTTATTTTTCCAGCTAGGCATGATGTTTTCGAAGGCTAACATGATAATTTCAAATGAATTTAAGATGCTCAGATGGCAAATGCTACCCAGAGAATAAATATTTTATTATTTTATAATTTGAAGTAGAAGAAATATGTTCATAATTTCAATTCACTTGATTATAAAAGACTTAACACTGAGAAGGGGAAGGATGGAAGAGAGAACAGAAGAGTAGCACTGTGAGAGGAAATACTCGAATAACATAGGAAAGAATGCTCTTCCCTTACAAAATTTACCATCTGATTGAAGACTGGATGAAGTAAAGACAACAAGAGAGCCATGGGGAAATAACATAGGTAGCAGTAACAGCTCCACATGATTACTGTGGTTAGCGATGTGTCCTGCTTGATGGATCTAAATTATTATGCTTTCTGGTTGTTTCTGGGATATACTTTTCTTCTTTAAAAAAAAAAAAAAAAGAGAGAAGAAAGAGCAGCAGATCTTCCTTGCTTCTTTTGCTATGTTCATAATGTATTGCTATTTTCTTTAATCTCCTAATTGCAGTTCTTTAAGTATGAATTTTACTTTAAGATATTGTCATGCTGTGATTTTTAAAACAATAACAAATAAGAATTATATTTATTCCTCCTCATCCCCTCCCCCCCCCAGACATTTCCTTGTAAAATCCAATAGCCTACTACCTGCAAACAGTGAGGGCATCTTTAAGAAAATAAATATAGGAAGACCCATTACCAACTGATGGCAAGAACGGGATATATGTGATAGAATTAAATTTGCCCAGGGATCACTGGCGACAAGAAAAACTTCATTATGTATAGCAGAGATAAAAGGAAGAGGATTCAGACATGAGCCCTCTGTAGAAGAAAATGGGAGACTTGGTTACCTGGGATATGGAGAAGGCTGAGGTACATAATAACTTTTTTGTGTTGGTCTTCTCCAGCAAGTGCTCCAGCCACAGCATCCAAGTCACAGAAGACAAAGGCAGGGACTGAGAATGAAAAACTGCCTGCAGTAGGAAAAGATCAGATTCAAGATAATCTAAGGAATCTGAAGGTACTCAAATCCTTGGAACATGATGAGATATATCTGTGGGTCCTGAAAAAACTGACAGGTGAAGTGGCTGAGCCACTATCCATCATATTTCAGAAGTCGTGGGAGTCCAGTGAAGTTCGTTCCCACTGTCTGGAAAAGGGGAAACATAATCTCATCTTTTGAAAGAGGGAAATAATGAAGACCTGGTGAACTACAGGCCAGTCAGTCTCACCTCATTGCCTGGCATGGTCATGGAGCAGATCCTACTGGAAATTATGCTAAGGCACATGGAAAAGAAGGACACGATTGGCCACAGACAACATGGCTTCACTAAGGGCAAACCATGCCTGCAAAACTTGTTGGCTTTCTACAATGTGATTACAGTGCTTGTGGGTAAGGGAAGAGCACCTGGACTTCTGCAAAGCACTTGACCCTATCCTGCATGACATCCTGGTCTCTCAGCTGGAGCGACATGGATTTGGCAGATGGACCATGCAGTGGATAAGGAATTTGGCTGCACTCAAAGAATTGCAGTCAATAGCTTGATGTCCAAGTAGAGACCCGTGACAATTCATGTTCCTCAGGGGTACCTTTTGGGAGTGGTGCTGTTTAACCTCTTTGTCAGCACTGTGGACGCTCCATAGATCTGTTGGAGTGAGTCCAGAGGAGAGCTGCGGAGATGACCAGAGGGCAAGAATACCTCTTCTATGAAGGCAGGCTGAGAAAGTTGGGCTGTTCAGCCTGGAGAAAAGAAGGCTTCAGGGTGACCTTCTATCACCTTCCAATACCAAAACTGGGCCTACAAGAGAGCTGGAGATGGACTTTTATAAGGGCATGTAGTGATAGGACAAGGGGGAACAGCTTTAAACCGAAAAGGGTAGACTTAGACTAGATATAAGGAAGAAATTATTTACTGTGAAGGTGATAAGGCACTGGAACAGGTTGCCCAGAGAAGTTATGGATGCCCCATCCCTGGAATTGTTCAAGGACATGTTGGATGGTGCTTTTAACAGCCTGGTCTAGGTGCAAGATATCCCTGCCCTAGCAGAGGGGATTGAAACTAGTTCATCTCTAAGGTCCCTTCCATCCCAAACCATTCTACTGCTCTATGACACTATGATATTCTGTATAATCACTTCTATCAAATGGTCATGAAAATACATAAATATGAGTTTTGATATCATTACAGGAGTTTTTTTAATCTTAGATTAATCTTTTAATCAGTCTGTGAGCATCTACTCAGCTCACTCGCTGCGTCTTCCATTATTGCTATTATAAAGATATTTTTAATTAAGGTTTTTTTCAAATGTACAAAGATCATTAACTAACTTGACATGATAACATACATGAGTAATACAAGTGAAACCACAGAACTATTCATTTCTGGGAAAGTTTGAGTAAATCTACACACTACATGATATGGACATTTATCTATGATAATATCCAAATAGTGCTTGTGTAAATAATGGTGTGACACTCCTTCAAAGCAGCAACTCAAAAACTGCTTTACTCAATCCTACTTTCTGTCTAAACTTTAATACAACACATATGTGCATTTTGCCAGGCTCCAGAATAAATACTTCAAACAGTACCAACAACAATTTTCACTGGTATCTAGCACAAAGACCCTCTATGTTTACTTGTGATTGTGTTTAATTTCATATTGAGATGATTAATCAGAGTAAATGTCTTTATTTTCTGCTGTTTTAACTTCAAGAAATGATCTCTTCTGGTTTATCCTATTATAAGGATCGTTACAAAAATGGGAAACAATTAACACTGGGTTTAATGCGTGAATGCCATAGAGCTGAAGTAATTGCACTCAAGGTCTGCTAACTTTTTAATCAGGCATCTGGTTGCAAGCTGCTCACGATTGATTCTGAGGGAAGAACTAACACAATCTAGGCAGCAAAAGCAGGTGTGCCAAAAAAGCAGACATGTTGGCAAAACCAATGAAAGCCTCTAGAGGTTAAAAGAAGCAAAAAACTAGTGGAAAATTCTTCTTAAAAGATTTTGCTTGGGATCCAGTCATAACTGAGTGAAATTAATTGAGGCAAATGAGCATAAAGAGAATTTTTTTACCAAAATAATTAAGAAATATGAACAGCAGAACCACAAAAGCTCAGCCTAGAGAAGACATGCCAGTCGGAATCTTAGTGAGCAGAATTAATTAGACTGGGGAGTTGAAATTTTCACATGCATTTTGCTACACAAAATAAATAAGAAATACCATGAGAAGTTTCTGGAATTACAATTAGGACACTTACTATTCTCAGCATTTTTGCCTTGTTTTGGAGAAATGAACAGATCTATTTTTATTCATTAAAAATATACTTTTTTTCCTTTCTCTACTAAGTCTATTCTCCATGATTAAGAGAGTCCTGAATCTAAAAGCGCTTACACAGCATAGTACTGGGAGCACTTATAAATTACATGTGTTGATGGAAAATATGGCCACAGTCACACATATCTGCAGAATTACAATTATATGAAAGAGGCAAGTGCAAGGATATAATCTATATGAAAATTGCGTGCTTGCATCTCTTTTCAAGGGAAAATACCCCTCCTTAGTTCATAAACTGTACTACAACAGCAAACTCCTTTCAGGATTGCCCTCAAGAAAAAATTTGTTTAGGTATATATGTTTGCATATCATCTTCAGGGTTGGTGGGTCGGGGTTTTTTTACCAATATTTTTAACTGAATCACATTTGCACCTAATTGTAATGATTTTGGCACCCTTCTTTATGAAATATATAGCTTATATAACCTTATATAATGGTTCTGCATAAGGATTTTGATCACACTCCCTAAAATATCTAGATTAGAAATAGAAAACTATATTGATAATAAGGTTCTGACTCTTACTAATGGAACACAGGAAAGAATCTCACTTATAAATGAGTAAGCACCACCCATCTTAGGAAAAAAAAAACAACAACAACAACATAGATAATAGGTAGTGCAAGAGGTTTGGAAGGTTAATTTCATGGAAAACTCTGAAAATCTGCTACAAATAACACTTTTAAGAGACTGTCAAAAAACAGGACTGAGCTGAAACTCAGACATTTCTAATAAATATTTAGCAAAATCCTAATCCTTCTGCCAAGTAACAATTTCCCTGTAAACTCCAGAAATAGGTTTCCTATCTTTTAGACACAGTTTGGTGAAGAAGTAACTACTATGCCATCTTCCAGGCTTTGCTCTTTCTAAGACAAAGCAGGCAATAACTGCCTAGAACCGGACTAACATGTTATGTTAAAATAAAGGTATCTAAGGGTTATTCTAAAGCCTTGCTCTTTGGGGGTTTGGGGATTGTTTTTTTTTTTTGTTTTGTTTTTTTTTTTTTTGTTTGATTGCTTTTTTTTGTTTGGTTTGGTTTCGTCTTTTTTTTTTTTTCCAGTTGAGTGAATGCTACCGAGTACAAGATATATTAATTAACTTAGAGCCTCACAGCCCACATCAAACTGCATGGATCCAACAGCATCACTTCAAATTCTTTTAGAGCTGGTTGAGTACAGATGCAGTAGGATATCAGAAGCTTTAATCATTCCCTATTTGCTTAAATCAAAAGCATCATCTTTTCTCAAATTGTTTACCAACACTTGAAATCAGCAAGTTGCTGCAGCTTAGGCATCAGCAGAGCAAAATAGCAAGGACAGCTTCTAACTAAGGCAGATGACATGAGATGCCTAAAAATTTTTCTCTCTTTCTATGCCTAAATGGCCACGGTTTTGCAAAGCAATACCCTGTTCAATGGCCACTATCTCGCCTGGTGATAAGTATGGAAGAACAGTCACATATTTGTGAATCTGCCAACACTCCAATGACAGTTTTCTCTCTTTCACTTTCTTTCTAACAGCTATCACTCAGTCACTCTACTGTCTGTCATCTGCAGGTGAAGGTTTTAGAGAAATGAAAAGCAGTGGTCTGGCACAGGGCCACTCACACACTCTCACAAAGAGACCCTTAATCATAAGGGACTTTCACATCTCTCTGATCTAGGAGCAATTCAGGATATATGCCAGAAGGAAGAAGAACAAAGACACCAGCATTTGAAAATTCCCTCAGTGCCTTTATAACACTGCTGAGATGGCTTTCGCCAGATTAAACAGACATGTTCCTTTAGACCCTAAATATTGGTCTGAAACTAATTCCCTAAGCATTGTCCAGAGTTTAACAGGGTTTGGGATACCAATAGTCAAACTTTGAAGTAATTCTTCAAATTCCAGTGGAGTTGGCTGCAGAGACAGCTGGAATATCCAGGTCTTTCCAGGCCAAGGAGAAAGAGGGCAGCTTGATTTTTTGGCAATTGTTGTCTTTAAAGGACTTGGACAAAGCAATTCCAACACAACAGCTTATTTCTAAAATGCTTTAATGTAAAGGCTAGTTGTGGGGCTCAGTGAACCAGCTGGTATTTTCTAATGTTGCCTACATTCAGCACAGCATTCTGACTCTGAAGGAGAACAGTATAGGAGCTGCAATATGTTAGTGAAACCTGACAGGGTAAAGATCTTCCTTCACTTGCCATTTTGTTTTCAAGCAACATGAAACTACAGATTTCAAGATAAGGATTCTATCTGATACTCACATGAAGTGTCATTGTTATACAATCCCGCAAGTGATGTCAATAACACAAACTATAACTGCATATAGGCAGAAAAAAATAAATCTTTTAAAAATCTTTGAAGAAAAATATTTGTAAAATGGCTGATGCTTTAGTTTCCTACATGCCAGTACTTGCCTTCATAATTCCTTTGAGACACACTCAAATGTTAAAAGAGCCCATTTGCCTATCTACGTTCATTCAGTTGAATACTCAGCAGGACCACTTTCTTGTGATGTTTCTAGTACTTGGGTTAATTTCATTACACTCTGTGAGATATTCATCATAAAGAAATATCAGGATATCAAAATGCAATGTAATACTTAAATTCCAGTTCACTTACATGGGTGAACTAAATTAATGTCAACCCGGAAATTTGTTCTAAGTGAATATATTCATTCTTTCCAAGCTCTTATCAGCTCCTGCACAATCTAAGGTTTTTAAAAAATTCTGAAAAAAAGGTCTCGAAACCGTAAACTGAATGAAGGCAATGTGGTGCTTGCTTTCTAAATCAGCAGACAGACAGCTGGAGTGCCACTGCTGTAACCCAAAGATTTGACAGGCTACAGCAGAGTTAAAACTGACAAGAGCCTTTTGTCATATTTTCCTGCTGCTATTCAAAACTCTCTGAACCGCAGGAGACTGACGAGAAGGAGGTTAATTTTGCTCTGCAGCAGTTTAGACTATGGAAGTCTGAAGAAAGTAAACACTATAGAACAGCTTCATTCCTATAAATTGCTGAACATGTGATCTGGGGGAGATGAGTTAGCAAGGCAGATATGTTTTCAACCAGTTTTCATAATGTCTTTAGATGTGGTGCTTTGGTTTCTTGGTTTGGTTTTGTTTGGTTTGTTTTCAGGTTTTCTTTACTCATAATTTATTTACTGATTTCTCTTCTTTTAACAACTAAAATCCAGGAAAGCAAGCCTGAATGTCATTTTTAATGCATTGCGTCATTCAAGAATACAGTCACTTATGGGAAAGCAACACTTTCTTTTGTATTTTGGAGCCAGGTGTAAGAGGCAGAAATTAGATCCCAAACGGGACATGAGCTAGATCACTGACAAGGAAGACATGTACACTGACCAGGGAGGTGGCAACGAGGCTGAGTCCATACAAAAAACAGAGAGAGGACTGAAACTGGAGAGAAAGAGGACAGAAGTCAGGGAAGTAGCTTGTAGTTAGGAACCTTGTAGTTAGGAAAGAAGAATGAAATGAAAGGACACACAAATATAGTGGGTAAGACCAAGTGGGTATGACAAGCCAAGGACAAGATAAAGATAGATATTGATTCTTACTTACCAGTGGGAGAACAGGAAGGTGGTGAAAGGAAGCAAATGTTACAAAGAATTGGAAGAAAAGCCTTCCGCTGGTCTGAGCAGTTTGGACTAGGAAATGGATGGAAAAGACAAGGAGAAATCCACAAAGAAAATGTCTAAGAAAAAATACTCCCTGATTGAATGACAATAGCACAAAGATCTCTTGGGAATAAGGAAAATTTCAGTAGCAAATAATATTCTAGTCATCAGGAATCAATCCTTTGTTGCAAATCTAGGTATTAAAAGGTATTGGTTAAAGGTTTAAAAAATGTTCCTGGAAAACCTATATGATAAATCCCACTCAGCATGATTTTATCCCTACTTTTACTATACAGAATGTATATAGTACTAAGGAAGTTGTTGCATTTTCTACAAATGACCAGTTAGGGTGAAAAGAATGGATTACTTTTCAAGGCAGTGGAGAGAAACGGGCATATGCCAAGGATGCCATGTTTAAGACATCATCCTTAAGGTGGGATGAATTCCTTTCTGTCCAAGCCACTTACTTTACATTGTCAAAAACTAGTGTCTGCATGACCTCGTCTAAATAAGATGAAGTGTTATTGAAGTCAGGTAATTTCTACTTTAGTTTCTGCTCTGTGTTTCCTGAATGGTTAACTTAGGGTCTGAGATTTGAGATCATGCATACAACAATGGCTTATGTGCCACTTCTTCAAAGCCACAAAGGGTACTAACATGCTTTTGCTTTTTCACTGAAGTGCAGAAACAGTGTGTTTTCACAAAGCATTCAGAAACGGTAGTGATAAATGTCATAGCAAATTCCATGAGAAAACTAATAGCTGTGTCTTCAAAACAGGATATGAACACTGCAACAAATAACATCAACAGATAGTGAACAAGGAGGAAGGCAAATATTGAGTTTAGCTCATTAACTTGGACTGAAGATTTTGTACACTGAATAGGATCAAGATTCTCTGGATATAATGATTGATATATGATTAGGTAATTAAATACTTGCATTGCAATTCCTACACACAGGGGGGCTGAATTGAGTTTCCAGTAAGCAACATTAATAATGGCTTCTGGGTGCTAGATTCTGAAACTTCAAAATAATGACTAAATATAATTTGTTCTCAGTGGATATACCATGGCAACTTGCAAACAGATAGGGAGAGAGGATGGCTTTCTAAGACAGTCCTGCTAGGGGGAAGAAGATCAAAGTAACTGAAAACAAACTCTAGGCTTTCTATACAACTTTTTTTCATTCATCTCTGCCAAGTTGTTTTAAAATCTTTTGGAACTATGGTTCAGGTTTATTTCCTTTTTGTTTTATTTATAGTCTCTTTATCCTAGCCCAGGAGTTCTAATTGTTTCTATTTGTTATGAATTAAAGCAAAATGACATCACAAAGACATTAATGTTTCTGTTTTTCAGTCAGTCTGTTAAAGCCATCACCAGAAAACAGTATTTTTGACCATACTTCCATTAAAATAAATGCATATTTGTTTGAAATGTCCTCATATTTTTCAACATTCGCTGTTTAGTTTCTATTTATAAGTCTCATGGACTACAAACTGAAAAAGTTCCACAAAGGCGAATTTGGCTCAATTTGTATGCTAGTCTGACTGGCAAGAAACAACAACAGTGTTCAGGACTGACTCTCTCCTCTCTTTGGAGAGAAAGCTGCTGTGAAAAGTGAACCAATGCAAACAGTCATTGAGAAATCTGGAAGTGCTGTCATTGGAAATGACAATATGGCTTGCTTAGTGAGGATTTGCTTTGAATGTGCAGCTTCAGAATTATTTACTAATTAAAAATGTTTTACTGCGGAGAAACCCTTTGAGATTTGCCTCTTGTTTCCTATGGTGCAGGAGCGTGAAATCATGGATGAATGAGCTATAGCACCATAATTTGCTTCTGTCAGTTTAGATCAAAAGGTCTGAAATGAACTGGTGAAATTAGTTCACAACATTTTTACCCACCAGTAAATGCAATTTACTTTTATGATAACCTGTAACTACATACCCCCCTTTCACAAACTTCTGATCTTATAGCAGACAGCAGAATTACATGCCCTATATGCTATGCAATGCCCTCTTTAGACTGGGGAAATGAAGATAGCAATTGACATTGAATTGCCAACATTTAGCATTGAGAACATGTTACTTGCATGGAAGGTTGAAATTCACCTATGCACAGAGAGAGCTCCTACTCTCCAAACTGTCTCATCACACACACAAAGTAAACTGAGGCTGTTTTATTATGATGTTTACTGTGCTGAAATAAATAGCAGCTAGAAAGAGAGACCTTAACTATCGGGGTGGAAGAAAGAAAGGACACTTGCTGGCAATAATAGATATACATGTGACTAAAGAGGACTAGTATGACTCTTACTAATAGAAGAATAAAGTCACTCAGCTGTGAAATGACTCATAATTAGGAAGACCTCATTCAAAACCCAGTTACAGCAAGATACTAGATAAGCAAATCAAAATCATCACTTCAGTTCTTTAAAGACAGATAGCATGCAGTATCCATCTGTTAAGTGATACCACCTGTTTTATCAACTCATTACATCGTCTGGAGTATTAAGCAGGAAAGTCAATTAAGTCAATCCATGTGCAAGAGGACCTTCATGGAGGGTGAGCAATTGTTCTCTGCTACCTCCTATCTCATCCCAGCAAGGGAGAAACAGAATAACCCTGAATTACTTCATCTGTCCCTTGTCAGAGTCCATCTCCACCTCTTGATTAATAATATAGGAGGCACTGAAAAAATACACAGTCTATATATAAAGTCGGTTGTCTTTTATTATCAACACAAGTTTATTATTAACCATTCATACCCAGGAAGAAATTTAATGAAGTTTTTCATTGTGTTCCTCTGAGCGAAGGCTAAATTTTATGTGCCCAAACACATCATCATCTCAAAATGCTCAGCTTACCAGCACATATTATTTCAGCCAAAGCCTAATATTAAGTTGCACTTATGACCTCTGGTTGCCAATATATGCACATTTACACAAAATAACGTGTGGTTGCCCTTATACCCGTGTTTACACAAAATACACATTTTAGTGTATAAGAGTCTAGAATCCAAGATTAAGACTCTACTTTTATAGCTCGAAATTATTATCTTCACATTGATTTAACCATTTCCTTGCAGCAAACAATCATAAGAAGAAAATCTAATATGCTGTCTTGGCAGAAAATAGCAAAGGGCTGTTAGTAAACGTAAAATCAGAAAATTCTTCAGGAAAATTCTGACATTTCTAACACAACTTAAAGAATACCTCAGTGAGGTTTAATTCTTATAAATGTAATGTGGCATTGGCTATAAAGGTCACACAGAGCCCAAAACCTCTTCAGTGAGGACACACTTAAGTGACATAATGCTGACATAAGAAGTGAATCCCAACTGCATAGCTGAGAAGTGAATTTGTATCCTGACATCTGCTAAATAAAAAGAATGAAAAAAAAACCCTTCTCATCACCAGAAAAGCTGACAAGGAAATCACTCTTCCAGGAACTAAGAGGCAGCGTGCCAGGCAGTGTAACTTCTGCAAGAGTGACTTATTTTATTGATGGTGTTTGATTAGGGAGGGTTGTGGTTACCTTAGTTAGCCTGACGTTTTTAAATTTAGATCTTTAAATCTCCTGATTAATATTAAGTAAAGCTAAAAAGAAAAAGATGATTTAATGTGTCCTTCAATGATATTCATTCTCTTTAACTGGGTAAGATTTTTCTATATATAGGCATAATATTTTCTAGCTGCACTCTGGTGCACTTAGCAACAGAAGTCAACATTTACTTTAATGTGTAGGTAAAAATGCAGTTTAGTCTCTGTCAATTTTCATGTGCAATTTTATGTAGATTTTTTTCTTCCTTTTTTGGATAGTGACAAATAGGAATTGTGATGAATTGAATGGGAAGAAAAAAAACAAAAAAACCAAAAACAAACCAACAAAAAAACAACCAAACAAAAAACCCAAGAAAAATTCCAAACCCAAAAACTCCCAAGCCTCCCACCTTTCATTGTAATGTTTTTCCTTTAATAGAATATTTGTAACAAATCCATATGTTTATAAGGAGAGCTGTTTTGTACCATACAGGCCAATTTCCTTTTACTGTTACAATGATTCATTTCTAACATAACCAGAAATTCATTAGCACCTCCAGCCAGATTTCAACTGACCTGCAGAGTCACATGAAATCACAAACAACACAGGTCCTCATCTACACAAAAACTGGAAAGGAGGAAGCTAGACAATGATGTTCTAAAGGTCAGAGTAAAGATGAAGAGCAACGTACTATAGAATTAGCTCTGCTGGTCAGAACATGCTGCAAATAACACCAAGGCTGCGGGTTCAAACCTTTACGGCCCATTCACTTGTGTTCTACTCAGTGATCCCTGTGGGTCCCTTCCAATTCAGAATATTCTGTGATTCTGATAGAAATTTTTGTCAGCCAACCATATGTTGTTGAAATCCCATCAAAATCCCAGTTTTGCCAGTTGTGAATTTATTCCATGAAGCTGCTTTTATATTTTTAGTTTCTTTCTGAGACTCAGAGATTTACAGTTTCTCAGGCAATATGGGTGTTCAGGGAAAGTTTTGTGTTCCTGAAAGATACAATCATAAAATCATAGAATGATTTAGGCTGGAAAAGATCTTCAACATCACCGAGTCCAACCACAAACCTAACACTGCCAAGTCTACCAGTAAACTGTGTTCCCAGGTGCCACAACTGCACATCTTTTAAACATCTCCAGGAATGGTGACTCTATGGCAGTCCATTCCAATGTTTGACAAGCATTCCAGTGAAGGCATTTTTCCTAATAGCTAATCTAAAGATCCCCTGCTGCGGCTGGAGGCCATTTTATCCTGTCCTGTCACTTGTTACTTTGGAAAAAAGACTGACTCCCACCTCACTACAACCTCCTTTCAGGTAGTTGTAGAGGAATAAGGTCTCCTCTGAGCCTTCTTTTCTCCAAGCTAAAAAGTCCCAGTTCCCTCAGACCCTACCCCAGATTTTTTGCTTCTCTTTGGACACCCAGTTTAGGTATTTACCTGTAATATTTACCTGATATTTACACTAGATATGTACTTGTCTTTGATAACGTAAGTGTGTATTGGATTTGTGTCCTTAAATTTATTTTGGCTAGCACAACATTACTTTTTTATTACATGGTTCTTTAGAAAGTTACAGTCTCCATCTGAGGAATCCTGCGCATTTAGAATTTGTGCTTGTATGTAGGAACTGACCTATAAGGAAATCAATGTGCTTTTGCAATTTTTTGATTGCTTTCCTTGTTTTTGTTGTGACACTTAAAATAAAGCTGCTTTAAGTAATGTTTCTAGATACCTTTCTGTAGGTCTTTACATCCAGATTTTGCCTAAATTTTATGGACTCTTTCTGTCTGACAGATTAAAAAAGCCATTTCTCATCTATGTCTACGCAACTAAAATCCCTATCCATCTTCTTATTTTATATCTTGATCACAGTGTGTCTTCATCACACTTTACAAAATGTGGTCCTGCTCCATTCATTTCCATGCTTTAATGACGATAGATAGGAATCTGAGTTCAAAATAGAAAAAAAAGAATAAATCTTATCCACAAAATTCTTCTTCCCTAAATGCCAGTCTTTGGATCTTTATAAGGTGTCAGGCCCTTCTCACTGCACAAGGGCAGCAGAGCCAGCAGTGCAGCGTCCTACATCACAAGACCTACTTGCTGAGTAAATCTTCAAAGCAATAGCAAGAGCAGTCATGCTGCTCAGTGAAGGAGAGGGCAGGGGGAAAAGGATGACAACAGATGGAGTGAAATGCTATGCTGTTGCCTCTGCACATATTTCAGGAGCTAGATATGGTTGTCAGTTATCTTTATTTTGCCTGTACACATCTGAGAGTGGCAGTTTTTTCCTGTCTGGAATATGTATACAGAAAGCAGGTCTGTTTCCACACAAAAAAACTATTCCACCTCTGATGCATTTTCTAATTAGCTTTTATTCTGCAGTAGTTTTTTTCAGTGGAGCCTGAACTGCCAGCCTGCTGTGACTGAAACACACCCATAATCAAGGACATGCAACTCTTTTCTCAAGCAGCATTTTTCACTGGTACATACAGGATGCAGGATAATATCAAAACAGGTTCAGACCCTTTTAGAAACCCACATATATTGTGTTTTTCAGAAATTTCTCAGCTCAGTGGCCATAAAGAACTCAGTCCCTTACTTCAGAGTCACCAACTTCTATCAAGACAATCTGTTAGATAAACCAAAGCCAAAAGACTCTGTAAAAGAATCAATGTCCTCTGTACATAACAGTTTTTGTTCCTGTGATCAGAAACTGAGCTTTTTTATTTAGGTGAACCCCATTCTTGAAATACTAAGCATTTAACATACTTCCTTCAAGTATGAGCTTACTTTCCAACAGATCTCTTTTTTTTCCCAAAACATGCCAGCTATGACACAAGGTGCAGCTCTTTCAGATTCCTTCACTGCTGCTTTTCTCTGGCATACAGGGGCAGACTGAGTCTCTTCATAGCACTGGGATGTTCATAGTCAGTCCTGTTCTCAGGCTGCAGCCAAGCAGAAGGTTTTGTTCAGCATTTATCACTGTGATCTGTGACACTGGCACTAGCTTTATCATATTTCAGAAGTCTACATAGTTTCATATGGTTTAAGGTGAGAGGGGTCTATTAGATCATCTGCTCTGACCTCCCATATATCATAAACCATTAAGCTTCACCCACAAACTCTTAAATTAATCCCAAAGACTTTAGTTAGCACTTTGGTTCGCAGAAGACTAAGCTTTTTGCCAAAGGCAGACAGAAAATGAAAAAAACCACCAGATGCTACTAATCCAAACTCCTCTGCAATGGAGGACAATTGATTAAGTGAGATAAGTGATTTATACACACCTCCGGTGTTAAGGCATTTACTGTAGTAACTAAAAATTGGGAAACATGAATTTAATACCCTGCTCTGCTTTCTGACTTCAGACAAGCCTCTTCCCCTTTTTTTTGCCACAGGTTCTAATTCCTCAAATAGTTGTAATTAAAATCTCCTTTCTCAAAGCTCATTATTACAGTGTTCCTGAGATAGAGTTATTAAGTACTTGTGTAAGCCTCTTGTCTTTTGGTAAGTAGTGCTTAGTTAGGCAAAGTCTGAGTGGCACAGTCCTTCAGTATAGAATTCCCGTTTGCTATTCTGTTTCTTAATTCAAATCCTCTGCTGGCTTCCACAGGGCAACAAGGCAGTAAGGGCACAGTCCTCTGGTCTGCACCCTGCCTTTTCTATCTGCAAACGATGCAGTTCACTAAAAAATGACACCAAAAATGAGGCGGTTCATTCATTCACTCTAAATTGAAACCCCATAGGAAGGGGAAGAGAAACGCAGGTAGAAGATTGTTATTGGATTACTGATTTATAAGAGCAATTCAATGTTACCAGCACAATTTCACCTTCTAACAATCCGTGCTGAAGAGAAAAGCTGGCACAAACTCAAAGTGCTGTTCTGCATACACCTTTGTTACGAAAGGGTAGTCTACTTCCACAAGTAACTTTTTAAAATGTATATTAAACATATTTTCTACTGGAATAGCGAAACAGCTCACAGAGTGTTGCAATTTTGCTGAAATTTTGTTTCAAAGAAGCAAAAAGCTGATGATGATGACTGTCTTTAATCCTTTCTTCTGAAATTACTATTCATAGAATTCAAAGAGATCTACTAGGTTAGCAAATCCCAAACCATGCTGTCACAGGCAGACATGAACTGTCATCCTGTTCATTTTCTATTTATATTATTCTGTGTATTACAGTACAAAATAGAATTTAAATAAAAGTGATTATTCTGAAATTATTTTTTTTAAATCCCTTCATATGAATTTTCAGATTTAGTTTCAATTCAGAAGGAAAATACATTTCAAAAGCTTGAGATCATTCATGAAAAAAAAAAAAAAAGAGCCTTCAAAAAACACTAATAAAAAGGCTTCTTATAAATGGCAGCCTTCTTGTAACATTTTTTCCACTGCTCCAAAAATTCTTTCAAGTAAATCTGACAGGGCAGCAAACAGGAGAAAGAATTGGTAGCAAATAGTAAGTGCAGCTCCCACTGTTCATCTGAGAAGAGAAACCGGCAGAGAAACAGTACGTAAGCCTGGTGCGACCACTGCAATAAAAGCACAAAAGCCAACTCAGCGGGGTACGTACCATCTCCATTCATGCCTAGGTTAGTTCCATGCAGAAATCCTTGCACACGGGAGTCAGAACAAACTCCATTCTCTATGTCCACACTGTGCATCTCACAGTTTCTGCATGCCACACATTTCAGACTACAAGCTGTTCTTTCATGCTAAATTGCAACTCCACCCTATAGACCTGTGCAAAAAACTCACTGAATTTAGCAGCAACCAAACTTCCTTTTAAGCCACAGGGGGAAGCATGTTTAATGGATGCCAAAGCTTCTAAGATGTGGCATTCAAAGCACTCACATCTTCAGGAAATACACAGCACTGTTCTTTTTTTTTTTTCCTTTATTCTTTCTTTCTTCATTTTATCCTTCTATTTGTATCGTCGTGCAACATTGCTGAGAAAAGTATGGCAAAAGTAATGGGTAATGAATGAAGGGAAAAGTGAGCAGGTGTAAAATCTATTTTGTTTGTTGATGCATGACAATTTTTGCGTGAATAGAATGGTTTATGTCTTTTTCTTTGCAAAGAATTTCGAAGTCTATCATTTAGGAATGTAACTCTTGATCAAAAAAGGTGAAGCATAACTAGAAGATATAAAAACAGCTTGGACAGCATTGCTTTTGGATTAGATTTGAACTCTATTATGAAAAGAGGAGTAATTCTTCAATTGTTTGATACAGAAATCAAACACAGAAATTACTGTATGCCCCTGCAATCACAGAGTCAAAGTCTTCTGGCTTTGTGTTTTTGTTTTTTTGGTGGTTTTTTTTTTTTTTTTTTTTTTTTTTTTTTTTTTTTAACAGTGTGCTTAAATTCTGAAACTCCTGGATATCAAAGAAAAGAATTAAACATCGTGAGACATTTTTGTGTCAGTGTTAAACTAACACATCTAAATCTATTTTGCTTCCCAAAGTAGTTTGCAATAAGTAACTTTGTCTTCAATTATATATTCATATGGGAATCTCATTTTACATTTTATTCATCAACAGTAGAGATAAAAGCAGTTAGAAGATACTTGATAGCAGAGTTTTACTGCAATAGTAAATCATACCTCTACTATAAAAGTTGAGGGAAGCATTATGTGAGGTTGTGTTACACTCCAGGATTTTACAGCCTTGAAAAAAATCAGCAATAAATTTGAATAAGGTTCAGAAAGAAAGCAGCTGGAGATGCAAAAGAGAAGTGACACCTTTATACTGTACTTCTATTTACCATTTATCTGTCATTTTTTACCTCCACATCTTCAGATTAGAAATCTCTTTTTGCATAGGTAAAATGTCAGTGACAACTTTCTATTTTAACATCTTAGGCTGTCGATGACACTTTGTTTTAATAACTTTCAAAGAACTTTTAAGTATTCTGTTTCTTACTAGGTAGAATGAGAAATACAGAAGGGGAAATGTTTGCAGATGAAATACTCTAGACCCATTTCCTTTCAGTATTTAAAACTATTGCAGGTTAAAAGAGTAATGAATACCTTGGGATTGTTTGCTATAAATTCTCTTAATTAATATGGGTTACCTCAATTAAAATATTTATGTGTAAAATAGAATTGGTACCTTGCATGCATCCATGTTTTAGCTACTGCAAATTCCACCCTTATTATTATAAAAAATATAGAAACTAAAATCTGAGAATAAAAAATGTTTGATTTTGACTTCTTGTGTTGTTTTGCAGGGGGTGAGATAGTTGCAACACCTTTGAGATTATGCCAGTAAATAATTTTAAAATCCAATCCTGAGTTAAACTATAGGCTTAATCCCCTTCTCAGTAGTTCCAGAGCTAGTACAGAATTTAATAAAGGATTTGGATACCTTTGTAGCTAAGGGTCAGTAAATGTTTTTTGTTTTTTTCCTAAATTTCTAATTTCACAGACTTCTAAAGATATTCTCACAAATGCATCTCTGGGTGTTTGTAGAGTACTAGAAAATTCATGCCATAATACAAAGCCTTTCCTTTACACTTCCCACTGAATCAAGCTATTCTAGAAACTAAATTTCAAAAAGCTATTGCAAGAAATTTATTGTCTTTTTAAAGATATTAAAGCAAAAAGAAATTTGAATAACTTTTTTCATCATTTTTAGTGAGAAAAAATTCCCCATCCCTTATGAATGAAAAAATCCCAATTTTGCAAACATTTTCTACAACCATCTTTGTTGCACATTTAGGACTTCTATATACAAGCACAACCCATTACTGTCTCTCCTGTAACAATTCTAAAATACAAGGAAATTGAAAAGGTGGATAGTACTTTGTGTAGTTAACTAGTAGGTTTAACATCCAGAACCTTTTGTGGACTATCATTTGAGACATTTTCACCTCCTTTATAATGAAGTTATATTTTAAGACGTTGATTAGGAAAATAAATTGTCTAAACTGGAAGTGATGAATAGAAAACAATATTTTGTACCTTTATGAATTTGAAAATATTGAATGTCAATTGTGTGTGGCTTATTCCAAGAAATTTTAAACTTGAATAAATAGTAGATGCTGTGCACAAGAAATGAGAACCCTTTGCATGCTCAACAAACCCCTAGTGTGCACCTGCTTGTTGCATTAACAGGTTTAACAGAGATGACATTAATATAACTGTGACTTCAACATCAGCCATAGTTGAGGGAGGTTGTTCATAGATAATACACTTTTCTGAAACAAAAAAAAAACCCATGAGTGTCCTTCAAATCCTTCTTAACCATACACAAAATAATTACAGATTATTAAAGTGTATGTTTCAATTTATTAAAAAAAAAATTCTAAATACATCTAGAAAGCTTTCATTTTCCACTTCTGATAATAATCTGGCCTAAAATAAGTAATATTTGACAAAATGCTGCATAATATCACAGTCATTATATCTGTGTCTGCACAGCAAATGTGTATTTACCTGTCTTTTTCAACATGTGGAGAGACCACACTCCAGAAATTTGCACAAAGATTTTATATTATACGAAATATTCATGAATATCTATATTTGTGTCTCATTATCCAGCCAAGGTACTGAAATTACAGGTTTGGATTCTGTAAAAGGGGGGGCAGGGGAGGGGGTGTGG
>VZTI01000066.1:923463-952480 GCA_013397865.1 Struthidea cinerea | reverse complement strand
GTGGTGTGTATTTTCACAGATTTCCACAGATCCATAGAATATTATCAAAATAAAATACATAGAAAAGAGTAACAGCCTGCATTATTTTAACCTTCAGCCAGACATATACTTTCAGTTGAATTTGTTTATAATAATTTATTTTTTTAAATTAGGCTTTTCAACATCATTTACCTTCACCCAGCAGTTCAAAAGATAAGGGATTCAGTAAACTTGAAATGACAAACACAAACATCTGTTCATGAAGGAAAGTAACACAATATGGCACTCAATCAGTTACTCTAAAGCTTTACTCCCTGCCCCTTGCTTCTGCATTATAAAATTTCTCACTATCAAAATGAAACATTATCATCAATAGGTTTGGCAATTTATGAACTAAAATGATGTGGCTGGATGGAAAAATTCCAAAAATATCCTTGAGAGGTACTATCAGCTTAATATAAGGAAAGGGGAAAAAAAAATCTATGTTTGCTTTGCTTTTCTTTCAGCCAAATAGTGGCTGTTTGAAGTCTGGTCAGAGATCATTCACAGCAGTCTTCACTTAAGAATTGTTTAAGAATTTCAGATTTCTTGCCTCAGTATAGAGATGGACGAATATTTTGAGCAATTAATGAACTACTATAACTAAGTGTCACTGTCTCAGGGATGAGTCACATTGTAGAGGGGCTGCTTTCCATTCTTATACATTAAATGAGAGGCAAAATTTCATGTATTTCACCACTGACAGTCAAACAATGTGAAACTTGGTGAACAATAGTTATTAAAATTAAGGATGCAATCTTAGCTCATTTTGCAAACCTAGTTCAATGTAACTGATATACATTGTCAAAAATTAATGAAAAAAATAAAGTTTATGTTGTGCCTGTATTTAGATACAAATGTATCTAAAATGGGTCAGGGTAAGCAGCCTGTTGAGGTGCCTATATCTTTCTACATCTTCAGACAATTACGAGGTGTCTGATTTTTCAGATAGCTGAATCTATTAAAGTCTAGCCCTCTGCCAACAGTGCTCTTGGCGTGCATCCACACGATGACATTTTATTGATAACTGGATTTTTTCTATGATTGGTATTTTTAACCAAATCAAATTTACTAATACAGATTAAAAAAAGAAAAGTGAAAATAACCATTTTGTATTGAATGTTCCATTTATAAGTTTGGCATCTCACTGAACCAGTGTTTCAAACTACCAGTGTTTCAACAGTGACTGCAGAATGTCAAGAAAAAGAATTTTTTCAAGCCTGAGGAAAAAAAAGTTTGCAAGTTGTCAATCTTCTGTTTTTAATAGCAAGTCCTGAATGTTCTAAATTAATTTATGCATTTTTGCGACCACCTGTCTGCTGTTACTGTCAAAACCTATTCAGGTTCTCTGAGTGCTCAGAAATCATAGTTGCGACACTGTAAAGTTTTAACTCTTTCAGCAGGTGAGTAAGGAACACCTGCACACAGACTGCTGATAAACTGGCTTCTTGATCAAAAGAGGAAAAAATCCCCAAACAAATGAAAGATACGGTGGCATGGTAACAGGGGGCTCTGGCCTTCTTTCACTAAACTTGGTGGGGGGTTTGACTACAGAACTCCAATGTGAGGAACTGAAGTTGGCTTTTCTTTCAGCTGAGCTCTTTGATAATACTCAGACACAGCTGTCAAAGTTTAGAGAATGGCGTGATCAATGCATTTCAGTCTTGAAATTTAAAATCAGATGTTTAAGTTGAAATTAGACATCCTGGATAGCTTCCCCTTAACTTTTTATCCAGAGGCAAAAAAAAAAGTTAGAGAAACAGGCATCTATACAGAACAGTACATCTATTTTATTTCCTTTGGCCAAAGAACAATGACTGTTCTAAGGTGCGGGACTCGGATGTTTAAAGTAAAATAGAATAAATCTTTTTCCTAAGAAGAAAATTCAACTTGCTGACCCTTCCAAACCACTTGCTGGCTGAGGACTTGAAGCAGTGGTGTCAGCAGTGAAAAGCATATATGCTGCTTTAGATTAAAAATCACTTACTTCAAATGCATTTAATTCTACACTATGTTAACATTAATTTGAATTTAAATGCTTGACATCTGATGCTTATTTATGAAACCAGAGACATAAAATTACATGCAGAGTTATAGTGTACATACAATGAACTCAGCTAAGAGAATAGCTCTTCTGACATGTATATAAAAATAGATAATACACACTCATCTCACCAAAATATTAAGGATTGATGTTTTCAAATTCCCTGCAAAATGTTCCAATCATCTTCTGAAAAAAACCCACCCCTCTGTTGGTATTCAGCGTGTGAACCAAATAACATGCAGGTAATACCAAGATGGCCACAATCAACAGCTGAAGCTGATTCCAGCTTAGCAAGGGCAAAAAGCACTCTGGCCATTCCTGGCTCACACACCAAAAACGTCTGGAGCAGGAGCAATTCTTCATCAGGCTGGGTTTTACAATCTCCAAGCTTCTTATCCACCCCCCTGCCCTTACTTCACAGGCCCATGAAGAATGCTTTTTAGGTCTTTTACAGCATTCAGTTACCGTCTACAGAAATTCCACTTCCAAGACAGACAGAAAACAAAGTGAAATTTCCCAGACTGAATATTCTTAGCATCCCCCAGCTGAAAGGTCATCTTGAGCAAAAAAACAATTCTAAAAACAATGCTTTTGCCTTGCCAATCTTCCATTTTTAACCCTTTCAGCCCCACATTCAGCATTTATGAATGGAAAGGACTTTTAACTCACAGCCACTATGATCAACAAAATGAGAGCATATCGTAGAAGTTAGTTGAATGTGGTCATTTCTAGTTTTTAATACTGTCCTGTGAATATGCCTCATTTGTAGAGCTACAGTGCTACAAGCCAATCACAAAAATGCATAGATCAATTATCTTAACTGGGTCATGCAATGCAGTCATTACTTACTGGTAAATCTTCAGCACAGTCCTGATATTTTGTGTAAAATTCAGTTCTGGTGAGCCATTTACTACAGGTACCTTACAATTTTGATTCATTCTACCATGCAACTTGAATCACAGAAGCGAGACCTAATCTAGGAGTCTATTTAATCCAGTCTATCAACTTGGGTGCCTCAATTAACTGCTAGAAATGAAAGCATGAACCTTCAATTTGTTGTAATGGCAACCCAGATTTATCTCATTGCAGGGCTGGGTTCATGCAGGAGGATATCATCCACATATGATCAAGCATGCACCTGGGAATTTGTTTTTTAGAGATTTTTCTAGTCTCTGTGAATAGTGTAAAAATATTACTTGAAAATTTACCACATTGCCTTTTAATATCTTTTATGAAAAACCAAAAAAAAATTACACTGAAGCATTATATAAGAGATAGATATAAGAGATGTGGCTTTGGATTACACAAATAAAATATACAGCTATGAACATTTTTCAGTAGCCTTGGAGAACCTGTTATAAAGTATGCCTGCATACACACATCCTGAGAAGAAAACACTCAGAACATGCGCATGCTTTCAGGTGCTGTAGCACTCGAGAAAACTCCTTTATTTTAAGGGGGTTTTTGGCTAAATAAATAACTGCTCTAGCCATGTTTTATCTGTGGGACACATCCATAAAATGAGACCATACTATTAATTATAATTTCCTGTTCATTTTAATGACATTTGAAAAGCTTTTGTAGCTTACTAAATGAGCTGCTTGGACTCCTTTTCTGCCTGGTTAGTGACTACCAGCAAGTAACAGCGTACAGCAGGGATAGTCTAATTACTGCCAAAACCAAAGGTCACCTAATTCCAGGCAATGCAAATAGACTAATTATATTGTTTCTTAAGGTGTCTTCCAGACATGTGTCAATCAGCAAAAATAGCAAATAGCAGAATAAGCAGTCCTACACCAGCATAAATTCAACATATTTCTATTTAGAATAATGCAGTGAAATGACGCCCCATGAAAATGGTTGATAGGGAATTTAATTACTATGCTTTATAAAAAGGAAACCATGGGATATTAAAAAAATTGAAAACTCTTTCTGTGACCTTTAAGTAATTAATGTTTTATAATTATGTACATGCAGTCTGTAGTTACATTTTAAAAAATGCCAGTGATTTCCCCCCCTTCCAATAAGCCACACATTACAGCTATTTTCATTTATATTCTAAATAAGGAAACTTCTTATTGGACAAATATTTTCGTCTCTAATCTGGAAGGAAAGAAAACAGAAAATCACACACATAAATTAAACATTACAGAATGCTGACTTCTGCTTTTATGATTGAGTTCTATGTACATTATCTTTAAATTTTTATTTAACATCTTTGAAAAAAAATTGCACTCTCAGTGACACACATCCAAATCTGCAAGAGATATTTCAGTGTGCTCACCGCATCACTTTAAACAAAAACTCTCACTAGAGCCACATTTTTAGTTTAAAGTTTTAGTTTAAGATTATGAATGTTCCTGATTTGAAAATTCTCTCAGAAACATCTATCCCCAGCAATGAAGAGAGGTCAATAGCAGCACACCATAGCAACACTATATTATCCCACCATACAGCTAACATGGTCATTAACAACAAGAATTAAAAAAAAAAAAATAACAAATTATAATGTAAGATACTGCTGAACAAGGAGTCAAGCCTGTGAGTCCTATATGTTAGTGATAACCAGCTACTATCCATCACAATAGCTGAGAGTACTGCCTATCCTGCCTCCATACGCCTGAGTAACAGACCATCCACTGGCTCCTGTGGATGATCCTGAAAAAGTGTCAGCTCTGAGCTACTTCCTTAATTCTCCAGCACGAATTATATCTGAAACAGCGCTGAAATTTCCTAATGTACTACATGCGTTTCACTTCCACCTTTCAAAGTTACTTAGCAATGCCATCATTACTTAGATATGAGGCTTACAAAGGCTTTGAAGCTGCTGATAGGCAGCATGTATGGGTCCACAGTGCCAGCAAAGCCTGTTTCAGAGAGCTGAAAAAGGCAAAACCTGAAATGCTGAGACAGAAGCACTGAACATGAGAGGGTAGAGCCCATCTTGTCTCAGGGGCTGTCAAAGAGGAAGCACAAAAGAAAAAAAAAAACACCCACTGCTTCTGGTATTGTTGGTGCTTAGGCTACTTAAAAACCAAATGATAGAAAAAATGTTACCAGTCAAATCCATAATACCTATGAGAATCAGAGGATGGTTTGGGTCAGGAGGAAGCTTACAGATCACTTTGTTCCAATCCCTCAGCCATGGGCAGGGACATCTTTTTCCACTAGACCAGGCTGATCAGAGCTCCAAGGATGGAGTATCCACAACTTTTCTGGGCAACCTGTTCCAGTGCCTCACCATGCTCTCAGTAAAGAATTTCTTTCTCTTTCTAATCTAAGCCTACTCTCTTTCAGTTTAAATCCTGTACCTCTTTTCCTACCACTACTAACTTGTTAGCTCAGTCTGCAGCTGTCATTTAAATTTGGGATTAGGATTTTAGGAATGGGATGTCTGTACAACCCACAATCAAGAAAACTTCAGTTTTGATAGCAGGTCTATGAGACATTTAAAATTTTTATTTTTTGGCCCAATGGGCAGTCATGAACTACTGGCCTAGCACCAGTCTAGCCCAGACACACTGTCAACTTACACAGCTTAACCAGCAAGTCAGGCTTGTCACTAGTCATTGCTCTCAAAATAGTTACACAATACCCCATTGAATACAAGGACAAAGAGGTAATAGGAAAGCAAAACTAAAAAAAAATCTGCAGTTGCACATTACATGTTGCTTTCTCCCATTCTCAGGACTGAACATTTTTAAGACATACAGGGTGTGGTGTTATGTCCTATAAACTGCCTGCCCAAAGTAACGTAACCACGGCACTATCAGTTTGCAGTGCCTGAGTTCATTATTCATAACCTGTGGTGCTGAGTGTCAAATTAGTGTAGTTGCATTATAAGTGCAATTCTACTGATACATGATTTTCTGTGGATGGAAGTAATTGTATCGGTTCCAAGTACTGAGAAATAAATTTGCTTTTATCCACCAGTTTTCTATCCTACTTCACTAAAATTTCAGAAGAAGCAGAAGCAGGCTTTCATGTGGTGAAGTGTCCACTACAGTGTTTAAATGAATAATTTACTATCCAAATTGACTGCACCGGTCATCTAAATTTAGAGATATCAGACTTTTAACAGATGGTACACTACAGACAGTAACTCTTGGTCAAAAGTGCTCCTGGAATATGCAATTTGCTATGGTAAACTTGTCCATCAAATCAATCTGGCATTTTGCCTCTGGGGAAGGGTAGTATTAAATCCTCTATAGAAAGATGAACTTCTCCCATAATACACTTGGTCAACTGTGCAATGCTATACATTCTTGACTGGAAATAAAAAAAAAAAAAAATCTGTATGCTTTCAGGTAAGTAGAATTTGTTAAGGTATCAACCGGAAGGTAGCCAATATCCAAATAAATTATATTTTTTATTAATGGTATGACCTTAAGATCCCCTAATCTTATTGACATAAGTGGAAACTCGCTACACACAGTATTCTCAGAAGTAGACAACAAATTGGCACATAGTTTAACAGTTAGGATGCAGAAAGGAAATGAAAAGGAATAGAAAGTGTGCATGCTTTCTATTTTAGGTTAATGCACCTCTAAAGACAGGAAATATTGTGGTTATTTGACTTCCTGTATATTATAGATACTACACTTCAATTATTTCTGCTTCAAATTCAATATTTTTGCTTGATATAGACTATATCTTAAAAGGAAGAAAATGAATAAAGGTCACATTTTTATTTCCACTGACAGAAAATCTATCAATTGCATCAGAAAGTAGTTTCCAGGATTAGTTAAAATATCCACCTTATTTTTAGTTTGATTTGGTCTATATTCTGCTTTTAGCCATTACACGTCGACATTTTCCTGCCTAGAGACTTAATAGACCAGCATTAAAAAATTCTTGTTCTCTGTATAGGTATTTATAGCTTCTAATCAAATAACTAAGTCCACTTTTCTTTTCTTTCTTTAGACTAAGCTCAGCTTTTCATTGCAAAGCACGTGTTCCAGTCCTTTCAATCATTTCTTCGTGCTCCTTTGGCATTTTCTGTTTTGTTTTCCTAACTGATGGCACCAGAATAGGACACAATATTCATGAAATAGTCATACTAATGCCAAGAGCTAGGACAATATAATCTGCTAAGTCTTACCCAATATTTGCATAGCCACATCTCTAAAAACCCTTCATTTTTGTGAGCTCACATTCCATTGTTTATCCAGTATTACTGTCTGCAAAGTTTTTTTCACTTTGTGAAAGTGACTGCTTTCCTGAAGCAGTAGTTTGCCATCTGTAAATATGGTCCAACTTCCCAGGATTTTATAGTGCTTACAGTGGAATTCATATCAGTTTACCAAGTTTGATCAGAATTAGCTGTTTATGTCTTTGTTACCAACCACTTACCAAATTATGTGTCACCAGAAAACCAAATCATTACGGATACAATAAGTATTACAATTTAATTCCTCAATACACAAAGTAGCAGAGAAACAAGAACCAATTTCCCTCATATAGCACAAATGCCCTCTTGGTTAATTGTCTTCAAGTTGGAAAGTTTACCTTGTACTTTATTTGCATATTCAAATATGAAGACGTTTGGTCATGCTATTCACACTTGATGCCGGGGAAAATGTTACAAGGTTAGAAAAATCAATAAAATAAATTAAATAACTGATATCACAACATTTCTTTTTACCTCCAGTAAGTTATTACATCAGTAATGCAGTAATGTTACAAAGACCTCAACAAGATCATCCAGAATAACATTAAGCAGTGCTTGATGCCAAGCAAAAATATACTTAAATAAGACCTGATACTCCTTAATTAGCTTAGTGGATTTCCAAATTCCCTACAACCATTCCAGGTACTGTATGCACCATTAAATCAAAATCAAATATGCAATAGTTTGCAAACCTGAACTATACCATCCCAAAATTTCCATTTAGCTGCAGCGAGAGAAGGCATCTGCTGCACATTTTTAACTTGTCCTTTCCTGGACAGTTTAGTAAAAGGGCATCCCACTTTGCTTGTTCACTTTGACAGTCTATTCTCAACAGGAAGAAAATACAAAAAATGCTGGGATAGAGCTAACTCTGATTTATGTTTCCACCTTTGTATGATTTCTCTCCCCCCTTTACCTAGATTGAGTACCTATTGTTTTCCTCTCTTGTAATGAACACCTGGCAGCAGTAGCTGATAACAAACCCTACTAGCACTGTATTTTGACATTTGAAAACAGTAGCAAAAGCTTTGCTATTCTATGCTAGATTGAAACAAAAGCCACCTCATTATAATCCACAACACAAAAAACCCCAAACCATCACTAACAAGCTGACCATAGTAAGTCATACCAGAGATGCAGCACACTGGATGCTGCATTCTTTACCACCTATGTTAAATTGCCACATTGCGTTACACATTGGTAAGAGCTGCCACTTTCTAATTGAGAGATATCTGAGTTTCATCGTGATATAAAATGGCCTCACAAATAACACAGGCATGGATTGATTTTACAAAGCATACCAAGTTCTCGTGAAAGCTAGGTGCTCAGAAAATTGGCCACGGTTTGTACATCCTGAGCCATCTAAGCATATCAAACAAACTGTTGCAGTTTCCAAAAATGCAACAGATTGATTAAATTCAATCTACTGCAACAATAAAGTGATAACAAGGGGGGAAAATATTTGCATTTAAAAGGAAGGGTTGATCTATAGAGCAGAATCTGAATATGCTAATTAGTATTGTTCATATAGCGTGTTATTAAGGGATCTTAAAAAAAATAATGTTTGAAATGGAATAGTTCTTTTTAAGTTCACTATCTTTGAAAGCAAGTGGAATTGTTTCTAGAAAAAATAATTCTACTAATAATACACAGAAAATTAAACTCCGCAAGGACTTGCAGAACACTTTAAGATGAGAAGAAGATGTAGAAGCAATTTCTTCTTCTTCTGAATGCCTCCCATCTTATTTGGATCTCCAAGGGTGCATAATACAATTACTGATGCTTTCCGAAAGAGACAATGCCAAGTGAGTGGAGTTTTGAATAGAGGTGGCTTCTGTCTAGGTGAAACTGAAGTATACTGAGCAGTGTTTCGCCCTTCTGAGTGCAATCTTACATGACCTTGTAACACAGAAAATCATGAGGATAAACTCTTAATGTATCATTATATACCTGTGTTATAATATGCTATCAAAATTTAGCAATTGCAAACATGTCTTTAGCAAGTAGCTATCTGGCTGCTGATACGAATCCTGCATTGGGTCTCACACTAAATCAACCTGGAAACAATCTGTTATAGGAAGGTGCTATTCTGCTTGATATGCTTTGTATCCCTTTATGAGCATTTGACATCTGCTCTCCAAATCTGCTCTGGCTGCCTGTTGTTTTTCAAGTGGAGTTTGAAGTGCTGTTTTTGACCTATAAAGCCCAAAATGACTTGAAGCCTGCTTTTTTGAGAGACTGAGTCACTCCCCATGAGTTAAGATTACTGACACCACTGAAGCACCTTCGAGTGAAAGATAGGGAAATAATGACAAGGTATATGAGTGCTCTTTCACTGCAGAATTCACTTCCACACCTATCTGAAGTGATCTAAATTTGTTAATCTTTAAAACATACCAAAGTCCCATCCATCTATACAGACATCTATACAGTAGGAGCAATTGCTGTCATGAGGACTGAAAAGGGGAAGGGAAGGCTTTCTGTGTACTGTGTTCTGTGGCCAGGGAATGACTGCTGCCTACTGACTAATGTTCCTGTCCATCTTGAATGGCATTTTAATTTGTCAAGAGCACCAACAGGTCAAAAAAGATATCTGAAGGTGTTCTAAAGACAACATACAGCCTTTTAACACTCTACGTACAGAGATGGGAGAATTAGAAATAGCTCCATGCATGAAAGTGAGCCTAACTCTCCACCCCCACCCCACAAATACAAAACACCCCAAAAATCAATCGAACAAACAAACAACGCCCCCCCAAACCTACATTCACTTGCTAATAATTAAAGTATGAAATAAAGTAAGGAAGAGACAAATGTTATATCAAATGATTCTACAAAGTGATGACAATTACTACATTATTAAAGGTCAGGACATATAAAGGTATACACTTGTAGCTTAACTCCTTTCATTCTGATAATTTAAAGACATTTAAAACCAATGCTGATCTGAAACCTTCTTAGAATGTTCATTCATACCTCCTGCCCTGCTCAAGTAGCAGTACCACTGCATTAGCAGTACCACTGCATAAGCAGTACCACTTTCAACTCTCAGAAAAAAACCCAAAAAACCAAAACAACCCAAACCAAAAACCCCTGTCACCTGTAGGTGACTAGAAAAGACTTCTACAGCCCTCTAGTGTTGCCAAATTACAGACCCTGGCTATAAATGTTAATTTTTGCCCCACACTCTTAAGGAAACCCTGCAGACTTTGCTACTGCTGGGCATAGGAGTTACACTGCTGAAATCACAGTGCTGGCAGAGTGAGTTACACTATTTTCACTGTCATGTCACACAAGGGACATGGTACCAAAAGCTTAGGACTGGCTTTCACAAATAAAAGCATATTTGCAGAAAGGAATAGGGAGAAAAAAATTAATATCAAACATTCAGGGTAATTTTCTGTGTACATATTTAAAGAGCCGACTGGAGAGTTTACTATGCCTGCTTGCAGGCCCTCAGCAAGCACTGACGCCTCGTTTCTCCTTTTGCTCTCTCCCTGCTTCTTTCCCAGTGATTTCCCGTTGACAGAGCCTACGGCTATACTCTCAGAAATCATATAAAACCTGACAGCGCCAAAATTTCAACCGCAAAAAGGTGTTTTGAGGTGTTGCCTTTCAAATCTAATTTTCCCAGACAGCTGTGTTGTGCTGGCAGAGCGGCTCCCGGCTGCCCACGGGCTGCAGATGGAGCTGTTGACAAAACAGTTCAGCGCGCTGGAGAGGAGCGGGGCTGGCGCGGAGCGCACGGAGCCGCAGCTCGCTCCGGCCGCTGCCCTGCTCCGGCACGACTTGTGCTGCTATCGCTTCTAAGTGTCTCTGCACAACTGAAAGAGTATTGTACCAAACCTCCTAACCTCAGAAAGACAGCGCAAGGCTCCCTAGCTAACCTTCAAGAGGTCCTTAAGATATGAACATAAAAGCACATTAACAAGTCCGGACTAAGGTGAATGTTTAGGTGACTAAAAATTCAAATCAGAAATACATGAGATAAACAGACAGAGAGCTGGCTATGAACAAAGCATCGATGCTCCTGTTATCAGCATTAACTCCTTTTGGAAAAGAACTTTTGTGTTCAAAAAACCCCAACCATAGTTGGTTTCTACGTAAGGATGTGCTACATATTCCCATGAAACTGTATATGTGAACTAAATGTTTGTGCATTAGAACATGAAATGTGCAAGTAGTATTGATGGAAAAGGTATAACAGGATCAAATTCACACTGCTTAACTGTATATTGCCACTTATTACAGCTGTACACATAGCAGTGTGCAGACTGACTGCTATAGCACAACAGTTTATTTTGCACTTGAAATTTCTGATAAATATTGCCTGGAGATCTCTGCGGGGAACTAACAGAATCCCAGCTGTTATATTTACTGGCAAGGAAGTTAATTCAACCTTCCTTTGGACAATTCAAATTAAAGCACTGGGCCATAATTATGCATCAAGCAAGAATGATGACACAGATGATCTTTGTGTTCTCATGCAATTGAAAAAAGCTATGTAGTAATTTGTGTTGCAAGCATGAGAAAGTGCTGCTGCAGCTTTGAAACTCCTCATACTTTAATTTGAGCAGATAAGTGCAAAAAAAAAAAAAGCAATTGCCTAATCTGAATCAAAGGTTTGAATTAAAATTCAAAAGTCTGGAGATTAAGCTGAATTTTCTTATTTAGTTAGTTAAAATGCTGAAAATATACAGTCAAATTTTATTCCCATTTACTGTAAGGTTTTTTTCAGTATATGTGAGAAAGTGTGGTCTGTTAAAATTCCTGTCTACTACTTGATTAAAAGCTTATGAAACCAAATTTCAAACTCATTCTGCTTCAAGATGCATATGTCAGAGTGGCACTGCCCCTTTATGATTGTTTTTCAAATTACACTCAAGTATATGATACACATTCTTCAAACACTCTGAGCATAAGCACCATCCTCAAAAGCTAAAAATGTATCACACACTGCATGTGACTTGGTGAGTCAGTACAGAAAAACGTAGCAAAAGAATGAATTTATAGAAACTATTTTACTAGAAAATATAGGAGAGTCCAATAGTAAACACGGTAATCATTTATTCCTGTCTTTCTTGCATTTATTCTGTAGCACCTAAATTATATTACTGTACCTGCTTGTTTGCTTGCTTGTTGGCTCTTTCTTTTTTAACTGGATGAAAAATGTTGGTCTTTCCATAGCATTAGCATTTAAATAGCCCTTTAACTCTTTGGTGTTCAGAGGACAGCAATCTCCTTAAGATTCCAGTTTACCAAAGTACATTAAAAGCCTCTAATATGTTTCCATAATATTTAATTCCTTCATGCCTATAGAAGTTTTGAATTCATAGAATTATAGAATGGGCTAGGTCAAAAGAGACCCTAAAGTTCCTCTTGTTGCAACCCTCCTGCCATGGGCAGGGACACCTTTCACTAGACCAGGTTGCTCAGAGCTCCATCCAGCCTGGTTTTGAACAGTTTCAGGATCTACAGCTTCTCTGGGCAAGCTGTTCCAGTACCTCACCACCCTCACAGTAAAGAATTTCATCCTAATATCTTTATGAAAGGCATGCAATTTACAGAAGGTATTTTATAATACTGTGTTGCATTCCAGAACTTCTTTAAAGGATAAAAATATGGGAAGTTATGAGAAGTTCTGGAATATAACACAACATAGCTTAAAAAGAAAAGCAAAAATCTGCGAAGTACCTTACACATGCCTTGCAGGATTTTACAAGAAACCTTCAAAACAGGCACCATTCTTATTCTTGAAAAATCTAAAGTCCATGGATGTCCAAGAGAAATCTGCTGTGGAAAGGGCAATACTTTCAGAAAATTCAAGTGTTGACTCAGCCTCTGGGCCATGATCAGTCTCTAAAATTTTTTAAAATGCAGTTTTAAGATCTAGACATTGGAGAAAATGCAAATATATTTTCAATAGATTTCACATAAAAGTTGAATAAAAACTTTGGAGTCAATATTACCGTAGTCAAATAATACTTAACCAGGGTAGCCTAATTTTAGAATGTGAACATTCTTCTGTTGAATGTCTGCTCTCCTTTCTAAGTTCTTATCTTTCTACTCATCACTAATTTCTGATCTCAACAAGTCTACACACATATGTTAAGACTTTTAACATACATGTTAAAACAGGTGGCTACAGTGACTTCAGCTATGAAGGTATAATCTTATTTTTTTAGTTTAATTACGCAAAATTTTGACCTGGGTATATTAAAATATATCACTTGACTGCCAACAATTTACAGGTATATTTTGTGAGATCTTAGCCCTGTTGGACTTGACATTTATCTCTGTATTTACATTTATTTTATTAAAATTACAAGAATTCTTTAAATACAATACAAATACTAGTTTTGACACTCTATAGAGTGTCATATAGAGCTACACTCTATATGATGATCCAGAATTAGAAAGTAAAATTTTTAAAACTCTAAGAATCTAAGATAAACCAAAAATTATTACAAGACATCATTAACAGGCATAGGATACATTTGTTGTATCAATAATGAATATTACAATGATTACTGATACAGTTTCCTGATAATTGCACTAAATACCACTAAATAATTGCACACCAAATAATTAAGAAGAAGACCCATCAATTTCTGCATAATTCAGAATATATTCAGACATAATTCGAAAGGAACGTGTATCAAATTGAACATGGAAAAGTCATTTGAGGTGTAAATGATACCTATTAACATGCAGTGCTGGTTAAATGTGGGATGAGGATTGACAGAGTTCATAACAAGGATCCAAGGGAAATGAGGTATCTGAGTAAGAAGCAGGTGTTCTCTGAGCCAGGAACTCAAACACACAGGTGTTTGAGAAACATCACACTACCTTCAGTGATCTCATGGGCCTCACCTTTGTGTGCCACTCAGAATAGCAGCATTCCTACAATTTCCCCATTGCACCCCCCACACCTTTTTTAATAATACTGTCTCATGAAAAATTATTTAGGAAAGGATGTCACACTGGCCCCCTTCTACATTTTTCTGCTCTAGTGTGTAAAGTGAAAAAAAAAAAATTGTAACTTTTTTCTAGCAAATGAGAGAACACATCAAATAATAGATAAACTTGCAATAAGAATCGATGAGAAGTCTGGTGTGTCTGAAGTGAATCCGTTGAATTTGGCATAAATGAAGATTACTAATTTTTTTAAGGAATAGGTACTAATTATCCTGTATTCCCATTTACTGATCCAAACCTGTATTTACGTAGTCATTCTCAACTGACAAAAAGCATGCTATTTATAAATTAATCTTTAAGCAATGAAAAAGAACATTAGTTTAGTAATAAAACCCTTCCAATAAGTCAAATCATCAAGTAGATGAGCAGTGAAGAGAGCCTACAACGTTGAAACTATAACTCAATTTGTGAGAAGAACCATTCAACCTTGTAGTGGGGGCAGGGAGAAGGTAGAAATCTGATCTGAATTTTAAATGAAATTCTACAATGGCAAACTACCTATTCACACTAATTTTATTTTTATTTCACATCTATCCTTTTTTCTTCTGTTTATTAGAATAACAACAAAAAAAACAAAACAAGATGGCAAATTTCATAGCTGTTCTAAACCGATCAAGTTTAAGCTCATATAAGCTCTGGTAAAGCCATGTATCAGCTCCTACTGTGCGATGGCTTTTTTTATACAGCTTGACTATGTGATGAAAGAAACTAGTTGACATGCACTTACCGTATTAAGCCCTGGCACCTGCATTGCAGACACTAATCAAAGTGCTCCTTCAGAGGGGTGAAAGAATCGCCATTTGTAACGCAATAATTAGGCTGGGTAGAAGGGCCTGAAAAGTAAATCAATCTCGTCTGCTCTCTAAATCTGACACCATTCTCTAGGCAGATTGTTAACATAATGAGACAGAAGCCTACAAGAGGTCCCATAAAAGACCTATGTCTTTTTTTTCCCCTTCTTTCTTTATACTTGCAATGTTACTAAGAGCATAATTACACACAAACCTACCCTAAGTCATCGGCATAAAAGCAGCTATTTCTAAGAAGCTCATCAAAAATAAGTTGGCAGAACAGAAGGGCTATATAACACAGCAGCAGGCTGACTCAAGTTGCCCAACTGGATGAAGATTATTTTAACCTATTCCCTACTAAAATTATCATGATTATGTCTGACAGGGAAAAGTAATAAGTTCCTATAATATGGCAAGAAAATAATTTTGGCGAATTAATCTGATTCTCTGCTCACACTGGGCAAATGAAGAATAATTTCACTGAAATCAATACTATTATTAAAATTGTGCGAGGAAAGAATTACATCCAGAGTGATTACTGTGATTTTTAAAAAAGGCAACCAGTAACAAAATAGCAACATTAGTGATAAAGTTTTCAAAAAGACAACTTTTCATGTAGAGCCTCTCAAATTTTAAGAGTATAATATGATTTAACAGACAAAAATCAGCAATTCCTTTTCCCTTAGTAAGATTGTTGCACTATAGTTGATGCTTTCTAGGACCAAAAGCTTAGGAACCTTTGTTACAGACAATCCGTTGTGGATGTTCTAAGTAGTTATGTCAAAAATCATATAAAAATATATAATATAAAAATAGAAATCATCTGTGCTGCAAGTGGCAGAATGCAGTAAGCAGGTATTTGTGTAAAACAATAAAACGAACGGGATGAATCTTTCTTCTTTCACAGACAAACACACATTAGTCATTATTCTCACTCATATACCATAATATACTTTAATCACTCCCTTTTACGGGCTCTAACTGTGTAGCCTGTAACACAGTATTGCCTGAGATAAACAGGTGTAAGCTTTGCACTAAATCTGAAAAGCCTCTTGACTGATGCTTGTCAGGTGTGCTTTGTCTGAGCTTTCCTGTACCTGAAGCTCTGTTTTACTTGCTTGAGCTCTGACAATTCCTCTAATTGGCCAGGTTACAACTAATCTGTGTTACTTTTGTGTGTCTTTGTATGGTAGAACCATATTTTTGCATAGATGGCAGTAACAAGTAATTTTTCTACATGGAACAAGATATTTATGACTCTACCATCATGATGATGTAGAGAATTATTGGCCTAGAATGGCAACAGCAGCCTTGAGAATTCTGGACAAGGTATGTGGCACAGAGGACTTCTAAATTTAACTTATACAATATATTCAATTAAATGGCATGCTTTTCAGTGGTTTTGGGTTTTTTTCATCTGTACTTCATGCCGATACTTTCAAATACCCTCAAAATTCAGGATACTCAATGTGACCAACAAACACCAATAAAGACCACTGAATAATTACTAAATTCTTGAAATACAAATTTCATACATATTTCATAAGTACCTACATTCTCAATTAAAAAAAAAAATCTCTTAGACTTTTAAAATGTCTTGAAGTTTTATTTCAATGCAAGCTAGCCAGTTTGTCTTCTTTTACAGTTATGTCAGGAGAATGACTTCTGTGATCTACCTGAGTGACCTCAAAATGACATGAAATATGGTTAGTAAGCACCTACTTCTTCACATGGATTGGGTCATTTGGCTCATATTTGAATGTCTATATTCAAGTAAGGAAACTTCAAAGAAATAAAGAAGCAGTGTAAGGGTAGCAGACTGTTTGCAACCTTCTAATAGAGTCACAATTTTTTGGAAAGTTTATTTATATACAGGATGTGTAAAACTTCAACTTTGCAATCAAAATTTTGCACCAGTTCTCTGCTGTGTCTGAATCCATTGCTCAAAGAAGGTTTTCAAAACAATTTCTTACTCTGCTTCTGCTTCTTTTATAGTTATTACCTTCCCATTCTAAACTGTTTTGTTTTCATTTAGTTTGTTTTGTTGTGTTGTTTTGTTTGATTGGGGTTTTTTAGTTCAGAAATTCTGCCTTGCAAGAGAGGAAAGAACCCATTGCTGAAATAGCTGCCCAGCACATGAAAGCTGTTAACAGCACACAGAAGCTCTATGCAGTCATTCAATACGACGTGAAAAATTGAATTGAAAACTGATTTCAGTCTGAGCCCTGGGAAAGCACTATTTGGCTAGAACAACACAGATTAAGTGCTGTAAAACAGCTGATTTGACTATATTAGATCAAGTTTTTAGAACTACACATTGCAGAAAAGACAAAGTTTCTCTATTACACCACCATTACAAACATTCATCATTGCTTTAACCAGAAAAGCAACACATACAGAATTGCTTTTATACTATTTATAAGATTTAACAGAACACACTGTTTTAGTTATATTAAGTAACAGCAGATTTGACAGTCTGCTTAAGCTACTTTATTTTTTCTTTTTTTTTTACTGGTCAAAACAGAAATTATGTAGGGGGTTTCTCCATGAAAGACTATGGGTTTTTTTCTAAGAGGTAAAGTTTTGCAGTGGACATTCAAAATTTTTAGAAGGCAGTATCTGTATCATATAATGTTACACAGAACTTAAAAATATATTTTAAAACTTGCAGTTTGTAGAACGTGCATGTTTTATTGAATACTTCAAATGAATGCAAGGTTGCAAGTTGTGCTGACCTTGTTTGCATATGATAATATGCAGAAAGTAAGGCCAAAGTGATCAGTATAAACACGGTTTTGCCTTTTCTAAGAACCCTTAGCTGAATTATCAGGGAAAAAATATTTCAAGTTTATTTTTTAAGGAAGAAAATTAAAACCATTTTAATGAAAACAACATGAACATAAAAAGTGTATAAAGAAAATGGCAGCCATGACTTGCATCCTAGCATAGTGCATTTCTCTCCTGTCTCGATGGTTGGCACATAAGAAGCTAGGCAGGTCAAGAGCAGTCAAAATCCCTTTAGAATTTAAAACCCCCATAATTAAGGTAAAAAAGAACCCCTCCTTCTCTGTGGCACTGAAAAACTCTTATCTGCAGAGCTGATCTTTACTGCGCTTTTTGCGCTCTTTTGTGTACTGCCTGAAAGCAGCTTACGTCATGGAAGCAAAACATGAGAGATCTCCCAACTATTTTCATGACTTAACGTGGACCAGCAGCACCCTGGCTGAAATTGGCTTCTAACCAGAGCAATCTCAACAATTCTCAGTATATCAGATGAAATTTAATTTTTACTGCCCTTAGTATTTCAAATATTTAGCTCAACCTGCAACAGGGGCAGGGGCAAATCTGTAAGAAAGACGAAAGAAAACCAGCTCTTGTTTGCTGCCACCATTAAGAGTGAGGGGAGTGAAAACTGCTGGTAGGTGAA
Source organism: Struthidea cinerea (assembly GCA_013397865.1). Lineage (NCBI taxonomy): Eukaryota > Metazoa > Chordata > Aves > Passeriformes > Corcoracidae > Struthidea > Struthidea cinerea. The sequence continues at coordinate 934,052 of VZTI01000066.1, read as the reverse complement.
GCCTGATATCCAGCACACACACACACACACACCCCCTCTGATGTGTACACAAGTCTTTTGGGAACTGCAGCCCAGCTGCTTTTCAAGGTCTCACAGATTCAAAAATAGTACAGCTATGGATATTTTGCTGTTCCCCTCCTTTCACACCTGCAGTTTCAGAGAGCAACAGGAGCAGAAGTTGTTTATATTATTTTTAATTTTTTTTCTTTTTTGTCCCTAACTGCAATTCTGAGGGGGGTTCAGACAGAGATTTAACAAAAGAACCCAACTGTGTGTATTCTAACAGCTTAAAAGAGAAAATTGCACATCTTTTTGACAACCCTGATTCAGTACCTTTGTTTTTTCCCAGATAAATCGGGAGGACTGATGCTATAGCAGTTGACTAAAAACATTAATGAGCTGTGTCCATTTTAATTGTTTCAGACTAGCAATTTCCCCTGTAGCTTGAAGGTCTTTGAGAGTGAAAAAAAATCCAGTTAGAGGCCAAATTCTGTCCCTTGACTTCAGACTGTTAATACAGAATAATGTCTCTGACAGTAACCCAGCTATTCATGATTTACATTTATGTAGCTAACTGCAAATAAGGAAGTTGACAATTTCTTTCAATTAAGCCGGAAAAAAAAAAAAAAAGTCCTATTCAATACAGTACCAGGCTAAGTCAATTTAAAAAAAAAAAAAAATAGGGTTTTGGTTTTTTGGGGATTTTTTGTGGGTTTTGTTTTGTTTTGTTTTCAAATGAAAACACATCCCTGAAGAAATAAGGACCCTGGAAAATACAACCCTGAATACAGATGTGTCATATTTTGGGGTCATGCTTTCAATAGCAGTTTTTGGTTATTCAGAAGCCAAGTGACTGCAGTTAGTTGAACAAGCTAAAAAGAGATTATTTTCAATAAGCATGTTGAGATTCAAAAGTGTGTCAAAAGTGCATCAGAGCCTACCAAAAATTGCAAGGCCTTCATGATAATTCAAAGACCTAAAACATTCTGGATTCATTAGGCTAAAGACTGCATTTAAGAATTACATGCAGGTATTAGACATAATCCTCCCAAAAGTTTTGTGTGACTGTCTAAGCTGTTGATTTTGGCAAAAGGAGTAGAAAGGGTTGTATTGGAAACTCCTGTTCCTACTTACTCTTACTGACATGTTCTAATGTCTCATTTGTAAATTTTCTAGAGAGACAACCTAATTTGAAAGGTATGGCAATCTAAGAAATAATACTATCTGCTAAAATTGTGTTAGCTAAAGGATGGTAAGCTTCAAGAAGCCAAAAGAAAAGGGTCTGCTACCTGCATTTGCATTTTGTAGCTCAGAGTTCACCTCCAAAAAAATAAGAGGGAAAGACAAAACACTAAGACTAGAACTGTGTACTATGACAGACATGCTTTTACTGCATAAACAGCAGACCTTCAGAAATTCACGCAATATACCTGGTCACAAAACAGTAATGACGAAGCTTAAAGGAGCAAGTGGCACCAGGGTGTCCAGAGCTTTATGCCAGCAGTCCCTCCAAGGCAGCAGGCCATGGGCAGTGCCACAGTAACTGGCATAGGCCCAGCTATCACTGACTTTTGTTGAAGCTACAGCACTTTATGAAATTTGTCACCTTGGAGATGAATCCCTCACTTTTACATGCTAATATGCTCCCTTAGGTCTTCCCTGTGCTCTGTTGTGGGTTTCAGTAAAACCTTTTATCAGAGCCATTTTTTTAACAGATAAAATAAAGAGGCAATCAAGGCAAAAACTGACCTTCAACAGAAATTAAATTAAGAGAGAAGCAGCTAATAAATTTGAAAACCTTCTAATTGCAAATTGACCCCTGACTCACCCACCTGATTATCAGCTTAGCTTTGATACCACTTAATTCTCTCCACACTTGCAAAGAGGAAATAGCCATCACTCTTCCTAGCCAGCATTTGTTTCAATCTCAGAATACAACAGGAGAATATGGGTCCAGTTACTAAACCGCGATAATAAACCCACCTTAATTGCTTCAATTAGATCATCCACAGGGAGTCACTTTACACAACCTATAGGGATTAACAGGCTCTTTATGAAACACTACGAACAATTACACAGGGATGAGCAACCATCAAGAGCTGGCGGAGGAACAAAGTTGCTATCTATAGACAGTTGTCTCAGTTACTCTCTGTACTCATCTGTGGGGAGGAATTATTCTTCACCCAAGTACAAATATCCAACCAGGACAAGTCTGAGGCAGATTTCTGTAAAGATATCCCTGAGGATCACGCTAATGTTAAGCCCAAAAGAAAATGTAGTCTCATCATACTGGATGTGTCACAAGAGCAGGCATTTAGTATTTTGGCACCATCTTTGCTCAGCCTATGTGCCTTGCCCTTTTCAAATTGTGTTCACCTTGTCTTTTTTGAGAGGTGTTTATTTGGCACAGCAAGAGAGTCAGTGTAAGTACAGAAAATCAAAGGGATTAATGTTCATAGAAAGTAAATACAGGGGAGGTATTTCTTTTAATGGACAAATATTTAAACTGGTTTTGACTTTATTTGATCATTTTTGTGAACATATTTTAAAATCACATCTATTAGTAATGAGAAGACAAGAAAGAAAAAAGTAAACAGTGCTTCCTACGTGACAATTTCCATATGTGGCTAGATACATGTACATGAATTTAATGTACACACGTATTTATTGCAGACTATACATGCACACAGAAGGATGGTATGAAAAAATGTGTGTTAAAATTTCAAATGCCCTACGGATAACAAACTAATTCTAGAATTATTTTCTGGGCATCACATTCAAGCGGGAAGGATACAATCTCCCAAATACAGAAAACTCTGCCTTACAGCTAAATCTGGCATCTGCCTGCTCTAGTGAGACCATGCAGGACTCCATATGCTTCAGTGAAACTAAGCTTGTAGACTGAAGCTTGCCCCCCAACTAAATTTATGGTGCTTGGGTTGAGAAGTTGATTATAATTCCAAAAAAATGACAAAGTAGAAGCAGTCTTGTCATAACTTAAGAGGTCACAGTACATTCTGGGATGCGATCAAAAGTGAGACAGAATATTTTAGCCATAAAAAAATCCCCAGGGCTTTTTAATTTTGCCATAAGCCTGGATGACCTGGTTGATTACAGCATTTGACAACGTACATACCATTTCAGGAAAAGAAGGCTTATGCTAAAGCCATGGATTGGTGACAAAAACCTTCTAAGAAGTTCTGGTTGCAAATGATACAACTGCTCTTTAACCGCATCTCTGTTACAAGCATTTGACTTGGCATATAAAATAGCTTTGGGATCTTTTCTGTCCACTTTTTTCTGCTACTTGAGACCCTTCCTACATGTCACTTAACACTGCACTTCTTTGACAAGCTGAAGCTGCAAACAAACAGTATCTTCCTAAAGAATATTTAATGAAGACAGAAAATACCATAAAATGTCTTTCTGAAAACATGCCCCTCATACCACAGGCTGGAAACAAAGACACCTAGGATGCAAAATAACATTTAACCTGAAATGTCTTGTATGGCCAGTTGACAAAGACATTTTCCCAAAGGGCAAACACCATCTTTTCAGATATCAGTATGAAAGGAAATGGGCCAAAAGAATGAACACCTGCACTCAGTCCTTGCATCACTATACTTGAATAACCCAAATTATCTGCTAGCTCTCCAGAGGCACACAGAAAAGTTCTAAAAGTGTTCTGCTGGGCTGGGTTGGCAGCAAGAAATGCTTCTGATCATTTCCAAATGATGAGTGACATCCTAAAGAAGAAGAGAAAGTAGAGAATGATTGCTTGAGAAAAGCAGAATAGAACCAGCATCTGCTTTACAGTCAGATAGATTTTACAAAGGACAGATAATGCTTCTAAGACTAATAACATTCCTAACACTCAAACTGGGAGAGAAAGAGAGTTTTATCTAATATACAGGTAGGCTTACTCGTATATTCTTCTGCTCTTCCAGACAAGCCCTCACTCCCTCTATCGTACCACACTACTTAATTTGCAGCTATTGCCAAGTCAGTGTTTCATCTAAGCAAAGTTGGCAGAATTTCTATAGGAAAGTAATGTTCACAAAAATTGCACAAAAAATGATGATAATTCATGTTATTCCACAGTGCCACTGAGACGAATCTGATGCTGGTTTTTGAATCCTTGCTCTCTGGAGGTTGACACGGAGAAGTAGGAAATGTTTTCAACTTAAGAATTACTCCTTTCAATGGCAGTGACTTTGCTCTGTGCCTACATTCTGTAAATTCGGGTTGAAGATACTGTGTTGCTGTGTTACAGATTTTTATTCTTCAAGTTTGTTTCTAATGCCAAGAGTATTTGGAAAGAAAATTTTCAATCCTTCAGAAGAAATATGCTACAATACATAAAAGGCTCCTAGCAAATCAGCTAGAAAGTAAAATCTCATACTTAAGAAAATATTGCATATTATTTATTGCATTTTAATAAAGAATGGAACTTTTCTTCTTGCACAGCAATATTCGGTTTTCTCAGTAGTGTTTGCCAATTATTGTGTGTTTTCAGTTAGGAGTTGGGGTCTTTTTTATTCGTTATTGTTAAACAGTAGTTCTGGTTTTATTTTTTATTATTATTTTCAGGAACATAACAAAATCAGATTCACTGTATTACCTCACCTCTCTGAAGAGTGTCTGATCTTTTTTCAACTTAAAAAAAAAAAAACAAACAAAAAAAACAAAACAAAATTTAAAAGAAAGAAGACCAAACATAAGACAACATGACAGGATTATTTGCCATGTACAAAATTACTCTCTCAGACGTGTGTTGTCGCTATGTGAAGACAACTGCCTTTGCCATGCCCTTCACTGCATAAAGGTTTTACCGAGCTATATCCACTGCTTGTTTGTATGGTCTTCAGCTTCATGCTAGATTAAAACAAATAAAATCTGTATATTTAAAGGGCAACCTATACCAACATCAAAGAGAAAATTTTACTAAGGAAACAGGAAAAACTTTCCAGAAAAAAAAGTGCAGAATATACAGAAGGAATAGAAGTTTAAGAAGTAATTTCAGCTAGGGTTGCTTATAGCTAGAAGTATGACTGAATTAATTAACAATTCAAAACTACAGGAAAGAGAAACATATTCATGCTCCTCCAAGAATAAAAGAAAGTCTAATGTTTTTTGAAAATATACAAAAGAAATGTTATGATTTTTTTGGTAGGAAAAACCTGTTCAGAAATGTTTGGGATGGGTATCAAACATTGGTTAAAAACTAATTCTGCAGTGGTTGTGTGCAGACCTACAGCAGCATGTGGTACCTGCCACAAACTGCTTGTGGGATTGTGACATTTGCTGAGCATTTACACAGAGGAATAATGGAGCATAAGGTTAGGTTGCCCTCATGCTGAGACCACTGCCCATTATGCTGACCAATACTGTCTCCGGCTCTTTTCTGATCCCCCATGGCCTGGACATATTTATTATCTCTTGTCTTAGACTGTGCAGAGACATTTCAAATGAGTCGCAGTGGCAGGTGGCCCTTATTAATACCTCTTAGGATGTGAGAGCCGCTGGAATGCTTAATCAGAGAGAAGAAACCAGAAGGTGGGACAGGGAAAGGTCCTGGGAGGAAACACTTGAAAACAACTATATTTGGAAGATATATATGTTTTGGTCATTTGAGTCAACAACAATGGTTTAGTCCAAGAAAAGGAAATTCTGCATAGTAATAGCTTAATATATCCTGTTTGGAGCAGACTAGGGATTAATAACATTTTGAACTCTCCTTGTAAATAGGTCATGAAAATCCCAGATTACTCTATCGTAACAGAAAAGAAAATTATTATAAGGAAAGTTAAAACTATGGACCACAACAAGTTCCATTTGATAACTACATCTGGAGTAAAATAATTCTAAACACTGAAATTTAGTGGAAGTTAAAAACTTTATTAGTTCTGATGTTGAAAAATACTTGCCAACAGAGGCAGATTGACCATGTGTTTTCCAATGCAAGCTTAGACTCACGTAGCAAAAGCACCATAGAGTAAAAAGAAAATGTTCTCGTTTCTATACTAGCTTACTGGAGCTGGACATCAGTGGCATCATTATCCTTTTCTTGAAAGGAAGTTCAGAGAACCGGAACAAACATGCAGTGGGAGAGGTCTAAGTAGAACTTAAAACCACTAAAGCAAAAGGAGTGGAGAAATTGCTATGGAAATGCAACATGATGTAATAAGTAAAAATAAAAGGTAAATACCACTGAAGAAAAATAACACAAAGAAATGAATCACTGACATTAATTTTTTTCTAGAAAAATCTGGCAAGATTAGGGTAAGAAATTAACTGCTTTTAACAAAGCATCTGAACACACACAAAAAGTCACAGCAGGAGGTGGTGTGAGTGATACGCTTAGATTTTGCAAATGTCTGATCACTCTGATGTACCGTACATTATCCTGTATTAAACACATACCAAATTTTTAGTGTTTAAAAAAACAACAACAACAACAACATCATATTGGTTAAATAGGGGCACTCTTAGAGTGCTTAAATTAACCAGTCAACCAAATGAGTTTTGTTTTGAAGGAAAACATACAATTTTGGGGTTTGGGCATTCTACAAATTATTACGTACTCTCTATTTTTTCCACTGACTAAATTAAAAATCAATTAATATATAAAACTATAAATATAAACATCTAAAAATATTAATGTACATATGCACGTACATATACTCTCATGTACCCAGGAAAATGGAATGTCTTGACATCAGAGGGAATTGTGGTTTTGATGTAATTTCCAGAGGATAGAACATAATAGAAATAATTTTTTTTTTTTTTTAAAAGTATCTCCAAATTTCAAAGGGCTATAGTGTGTCAGTGATTTGAGGTGATCCAATTAAAATTAACTTATTTTAATTACAGGAGTGGTCACTTACACCATCCAGAACCACTTTAGTTTATGGACAGTTTTACTGTACAAAAACAATGGCTGGTTGCCAATTGCTGTTACTGTGAGATATACAGAGGGGTACAAATACTTTTGATGTATTTATAAAATGCATAAATATATACAGAGAAAGAATGAGGTACAGCGTTTGGCTTTCCTTATTGGAAGTACCTGTTAAAAAGGCTTTTGGAGGGTGTTTACATTTCCTTATATTAATAGGTACATCACCTTTACATGAGCGAGGCAGCGTTGCTGCGATAGGGAGGATGAAGCGCTCGGCCCACAGAAACCAATTACAGTCCCGCTACAACAACAAGGAAACGGAAACTAATTGAAAGCACAGCTAATCCTCATCTTTGAAGGAACGCAGCACCAAAATACTTGTCCTACACTGACGTTTTAATGCTTCTCACTCCTCAAACTGTCCCACCAGGCCTCCTCTGTCCTTAACTCTTACACTGCTCTACACAGGTCTTATGGGGGACAAAAATAATTAAATATCACATTCAGTCTCGAATTAGAGTTCTGTTGTGTATCACTTTGGGTTATCATACATTAAAATAGGGAAATCAGAAAATATTTGACATGTTGTTACTTTCTGGAGAGAAAGTAGGTCTTCACATGCTTTCAGCTCTAAAAAATTAATTGAAATAAGGGATAAAAATGTGACATTAGGTACCTAAAGGAAGAATTTGTAGTCCTTGATACAGCATTCCTGGTGAAAGAACTCAAATGAGCTGAACCATAAAAATACAATAATAGTTTGTGGGAGTTCCCTGAAAACTAAATAGGATTCCATGCAAAAATGTTCAAATTCTTGGGGCTTTTAAAAGAAAAGCTATCCAGAGACCTCAAGTATTAATCCAAATATAGTACTGTCATATTCAAAACTTTTATTTCAAACAAATGTACTGTTCAAATGAAGCATACAAGTCCCTTCTACTGTCAGCAGTTATAGAAACCTGGACACACAAATAATGAAAACCATAATCAGTTTTTCTATTTTATTTCCAATGCATCTAAAAATCCTTAGGGTTCTCTTATGTGTCCTTCTGGTTTGAGATGTCCAAAGTTATTTCAGAAAGTTGACGGAAATATTTGTTATTACTGATTATTTCAGGAGCTGGAATTGGCACTTAACTTCTGCTCATGAACAGCTAGGTATGTGTGAGATTTGATCCAAACTACCAAAGCAACAGCTTTGTTATATCTTTATATGTGTCTCTTGGCACTCACTTTTCATGATCCCTTTCCAGCTCATGAAACAACTTTTTTTTTCATTGGAATCGCCTACATGGATTACAAAACAGGAGACATGATAAAAAAACCCCTCTCACTCATGACTTTAAATTTTATTTTTTAACCAATTATAGTTCTGAAATATTAAAGGACGAATGAAACTTGAGCTGTCCTAAATGGAAATCCACAACTAATTTTAATTTCAGACTGTTCTGGTCCTTCTTATTTCTCAGAGTCTTACTTATTTTCATTCCCTGTTCCATGTTTATCCTCCAAAAGCAATTACTGTGCTTTTAGATTGTTAGTGACGTAGTAAAGAAAATGTTATCATGCCGATTAGCTAGATTAATGCTGGCTTGCTTCAATCTAAAAGCTGGTTTTGATCTGGGGTTCAGATCCCAATAACTGCCTGGAAAAAGGCTGGCATGCAGATTAGAACAAAGTAGGCCTCTGCTCATCCTTAGTTTAAATTATTATCTTTTACAGTGTAGAGAACATTTGCTTCATTCTTCCTGAGGTTAGTTCCTGTCTTGCTTTAGATCACCGCTGAAGCAGATCTACCAAATAGCCTGCACTTGGCAAATCAGTCATGCATTCCTACAGAATGGAGAAAGTGTACCACAGGCTGTCTCTTCTTCCCCTTCTCCAAATCCACCACCCTTTGCCAGGTTGTTGTGAGCCAACTTATGCATTTCCTGATCTTATCCACCTAGGTCCCATATTGATCTTAAACAATAATATCTTGTTTATTATACCATTTTAGCAACAGAAATGTTACATATGAGACTGCAAGAAGAAATGCAGATAAAAATCTGCTTGTAATATATAAATGCAAGCATTATCCAGTTTTCTAAAGTCTGTTGCTTTTATTTTTATAAATGCAATGCATCATGTTTTATTGTAATGCTCACTAGTGTACTACTAGCTCTTTTTCTGTCATTTAGTTTAAACTATGAGGTTTATCAGAGTGCTGTTGACTCCACACTAACGAGCATTAACCTTTCACTAAAGTGGTTTTACAGACACAGCTCTCAGGCTTGCTTCCTTGAGATAACTCAAACACAGTTTTGTTAGCTTTGTTTTTACACTGACAATTTCACATGATTAGGGGGAAAGAAAAATGATTGTTCATCCTCTTCCTGTCACTGTTAGCAAAAGCCAAAAGACACTGGAATAATAAACATCTAAGCAGAGCCCTTAAAAATGCCCAGTATCCCTGAAGAGTCAGCAATGACATGTAGGGATCTCAGTAAGTCAATTCAGATCTGTTAGACTCCAACCACTAGAACTTGGCACACCTGCACTTGTGTTTCACCTATCTCAGATAAGTGCCTCATATCAAGTGACATGAGTTTGGGCCCCAAGTGTCCTCTTTCTGTTTTGCAAGCGGACTATCTCACATCTTCTTAAAACACTGTGCATGTGTATGGATTACTTACTTAGCCACAACACTTACTCAGAAGATAATATACTAGCTACTTTCAAGAAGAAATAAAAGCTTCCCCACAGAGAATTCTTCTATGCACAATGTTATTTAAAATCTATCGCTGCTTCTTGTATATCAAGGGAAATATTTTCTCAGTATTAATGGAAGAGAACACTTTTCATTTTGTTTCTTAAGATCAAGCATGATTTTAGAAAGGTTAGCTAGGAAAGGGAAAATACCTTGATTGTTTTCCATGCCTCACTCTATTGTTTTTTCAATTCATCTGGTTGTCCATCTGAAATAACTTGCACAAAGGATGAATTAAAAAAAGGAGCCCACAAAACTTGGAGAACAGTCTGCATTCAAATGCAGTTTATACTTTACAAGGAGTATGTTTGGTCAGTGCCTTAAATTGCATAGTCTTGCAACATGGAGATATTTTAAGATTTAAACAAAGGTTTCCTACACCATCGACAATTAAAGCATTTCTAAGATGATATCACTGTTGAGTTAATCCAGGTCTAATCATGTTATTACTTTCATTATCATCTTGACCAAGTCAGTTTGGAAAAGGTGAATGCTTTCAAGACGTACCATTATAAATGTCAACTGTGTACGCGTCACTCATGTTAAATACACATGATCAGGCTAGCCTTCCTTGCAGAGGCACAGACAAGGCTAAGGAAACATATTTTCTTTCGTCTTTGAAACAAATAACTGGCAGTGGCTTCTTTCACTATTAGATTCATAAACAATCCTTTTTTGAAGGATCTCTTTTTTACACTTTTTTGTGAAGTGTAAGAAAAAGGAAAAATATTACAATGCAATAGAGTAACACAATGTTATGAAACGTTCAAATTGAAAATTTCTTTCTGTAAAAGATAACAGATAAGAGGACTACAATTGTCAAAGCCCAGTCAGGTTAAAAAATAGAAACTATGCCATTACCCATTTTTTTATATTGTCATAGTAGTATGACAATAGTCACACTGGTTTTTTTCAATCTTTTTTTTTTGGGGGGGGGCA
>VZTI01000066.1:837624-923418 GCA_013397865.1 Struthidea cinerea | reverse complement strand
AATAGTCATATTGGTTTTTTGGAATTTTTTTTTTTTTGGGGGGGGGCAGGGGGAGGGGTTGGGCAGGAGTGGATATATTCCTTGTTCCTATTTTTACAGAGACTATAAAGAGAATGCAGGACTCTATAATTTCTTAAAAATATGATCAGGAAAATATGGATATTGTTCTATATATTGGTTAACATATGGTTCTATGTAGTAGTCACAGAATTTGCAATTACAAATACTCATTGGCTATTACTGAAACTGCAACTACTTCAACATTTCTTCCAGAAATGGAGTGAAAAATTACTTACAGGGATCAGAGACTTTCATTCTTTGCACACACAGAGACAACTATCTAAACCAGAAAAAAAGTCCTGCATATGATTGCAAAACCTGCCTTCTCTCCCTCCTAAATTTACATCTTTTGATTAACCAGTAATTTGCTAGCCTGAGAATTCAACAGGACTGAATTCTCAATTAATATTCCAAAAGCACTGGGAAACACACTGTCTTTGTTTCAACCTCATCTTCAAACATTTTTTCGTACCAGGAAGGGTCCATTTGCTGCCCCAAGGAGATCTCATGGAAATGTTCAGTCAGAACTTTCTCAACACTTAAGCTAGTTATGCATGGCATTATTTTTTCTATGGACAGTTGGGTCTAAATGGCAAGGTTTTGGTAGTAGGGAGCTGTTTTATTTCAGACAGATCCAGTTTCAGCTGCCTCCAAATGGAACCACCACAGGACACAGCTGAGCCCATCGGCCAAGCTGGTGGTACCTGAGGGAAGCATGTTCATGAAAGAGCAAATGCTTCACAACAGAGTAGTGATAGGGGGAAAGAGTGTTGAAATTGTATGAATACCAAAGTGAGAAAAGAAGGAAGGGGGGGAGATGGTCCAGGCAATAAAGAAGACATTCCCCTGCAGCCAGCAGAAATGCCTACACAGCAGCAGATTTATCCTAAAGGAGCTGCAGCCCATGAGAAAGACCCTCGATGGAAGAGAGGAGAAGTGTGAAGAGGAAGGAGCAGCAGAGAGGAGCTGTTAGGGACTGACCACAGTTCCCAATTCCCCACTCTCCTGTGCTGCTTGAGGGGTGGTGGTAAGGAAGGTAGAGTTGCCAAGAGTGAAGTTGGGCATGGGTTAAAGTGGAAGGAAAGTGTTGGTTTAATACTTGGTTTTGTTCCTTACTACCCGAACATACTTTAATTTACAAGAAAGTTAATATTCCCCACGTCAGTAACCAGTAGGAAACCTCCCTGTCTTTACCTCAGCCTACCAGCATTGTCAGATGATTTTCTCATCCACTCCCACAGAAGGAGTAGTGACTGAGTGGCTGGGTGGGAATTTGTTCCCTAGGCGAGGCAATCCCACCCCAGCACTGAAGTTAAACGTAGGTATATCACTCATATGACACATATGACACAAACTCCAGAAGTTTTAAGTATTATATTTTGAGTCAATTGCTTTCATAAATACCTGTATTGGTACTGTACACAATAGGATCAAGAAGAGACCTGTGTATACAAAAGCTGTTCCAGTCTACCAACTGTAACACTCATCTTAATACTACAAACAAAACGCAACTCAACCTCGTATTGCTCTTTCAATTAACAAATAGTATGTAACACCACATTACCTATGGAGTTTGTGCTTGAAGATTTCCTTCACCTTTAAACTGGTGGTTTTTTAAAGTTTTTCTTAGCAAAAATTATATTCTACAGTAGTAAATATTTTTATCATGGCAGTATTCAAAGTTCTATGTGGCAAAGGCTCTTGAATACATTACTTACACTTTATAAAATGGAAAACTTACGTGAAAGGTCTGAATACTTTTGTGACCAAATTAATCAGAAGACAGATATTCCCAATCTAAGAATATGATTTCCAAGAACACTGGCTACAGATAAAACAAACAACAGCAACAAAAAACACCAAAAACCCAACAACCCAAGAAAACCCAAAAAACAACACCCCAAACATATTGATAAGGAAAGAAGGAGAAAACAAAATTTCCTTTAAAATGCTAAACACGAGATAAGGTGGTGAACTTCCTACAGATACTTTAGGGCAGAAAGTAAATATACTGCATGGCTCCTACTCTAGGTATTCTTAAATATTTTTGTGAATTACTCCTGAAACTGAATTGGGAAATGATGCTGAGTACAGGGCACTTGATAAATACCTTAAGTATGAAAAACTGTATATGCAGCAAGGGACGCATTAAGGCTAATTGCCAACAAAGCATTGCAGCCTCCCCCATCTAAAATTAGTCATCCAAGTATAATATATAGGCTCCCCTTTTATCCAGTCCAAAGACTTCTTCCAGACAATTCCCACTGCTTTCAGGCAGCTCTTTTTGAAGTGTATTAATTATTTGGTGTCAATGTTTTTCCACTGACCACAGCAGGAGCTAAATGTCCAGTTTATAACAATTTTTAAAACAACTGAGTTGGGTGAGATAATTCCTACCCAGGCTGATCAGAGGCAACTAACTTCTAGCAAAATAGTATCTCCTCTTTGCCAGAGGGGAACAAATGCAAGGTCATCTTTGTAATGTATGGGGATTGGTTAGGTTTCTTTTTCCTTGCTTTTGTTGTCTTCACTTTCCTTTTACAATGTCCCCTTTGTCTTTAATAAGTTTTGATTTAAACCACCTCACAAAACTAATTCCACAGCCCACCAAAGCAAAAAGCCACAGACTAAGTACCAACGCAGAGCTTGGCAGGTTTACTAGAATCTTAAAAGCCAACCTTTTTGAAAAATTGTTAGGCTGCAGGCAGTGGTGAAAATTCCAAAACAAGGAGCTTTGCAGTTTGCCTTATTAGACTTCTGTTTGTTTGTTTGTTTGTTTTGGACCTTTAGAAGGGATCTTCTGGCTAATGGGTACATTCTGAGACAGCTGGTTAGACACCTTCATTACCTAACCATGTTAACACCAGAGGGAATGTGTGTGATCAGAGTGCCATAAGTGGTGACATAGTGACATCCATTCATTTCTTTTGTGGCAGAGTATAAATAAGACTATTTTTAAATGTAAAGAGCATAAACACTGAATTTAAAAATTGAAACTTGGAAAAAAGGTCTTCCATTTAACAGACTATTGCATATTACCCCATTTTATAGGAGTAAAGAATAATTTCGCAGTCCACCAAAGCAATGAGGAATTGCAGCGAAAATGTGAAAATTAGCAATAAAACACCAGGGTATTAAGATATAGTGTAAACTACCCTAAAGAAATTTTCACCTTGTATCTTTTACCACCCAGGAATTAGTTTTAATTAATACAAATTGAGTAATGAGGGAGAAAGTAAACATTTTGGACAAGATACTGCACTGTGAATATTTTTCCCCTGTTTGTTCCAGATTTTTATTATTTGTAACTGTGAAAAAATTTGTCTATAGAAGAGTAACTCTAGAAGAACCCTAATTAGAAAGCACGTACACCAAAAAGACATTTGTTTATACATTAACTTCTACATTGTGTATCTCATCAATGTAGCATTCTCAAGAGGTAACATTTGATCCTCTGTGATGTTGTACCTTGAGTAATCATTTACACTCCTGCACAGACAATGTAAATCACTGTTAAATCAGATTATCCTCTGAAGTAAGACAGCAGTTAACTAAGGCAGCAAGTGTCATCATAGCTCCCATGAAGTCAATAGCAGTGAGACGATGTGAGTGAGCAGACCTGCTCGTGAGACCACTTCAGCCCCAGGTGTGCCTGACATGGCAGAGCAAAGAGTCCGATGGAGAGATCAAACACACGGAGCCTGGCAAGTGCCAGAACCTCACGGGAAAGCTGCTCCGACAGAGCACCTTAACACACTGGACTAGTGGATGGTTTTGCAGAAGAGCAAGTTTGATCTTTGCTCATGAAGGGCAAAACACAGTGTCAAGCGTGAGTATCAACATCTGCCTATCATGATAAATGACATCTCCAGGATCTACAGCTTTATATTGTCTTCTAGAGATGTTACCACAAAGGTGAACGGGTAGAATTTTGTCCCAAATAACTTTTTTTTTTTTTCCTTTCAATATAAAGCTGCATTTTTCCAATGTAACAATGAATAACTTCATGAATCTCTGGATTGTGTATAAAATATATTTAAGCAATCTAATTAAAAACGAATCAGACTGAAATCCATGTTCATAAATGATACAGAGCTTTTGACAGCTAGAGATACTCGTCTTTTCAGAAGAAAGCAGAAAGTATGAGTCACTTAATATTTATTTGTTAAAACTGTTAAAATGTTAAAACATTTTAAAACTGATGTATAAATAATTTAGTGGTGATAAGACTTCATTTGAACAACATGCAGTTTGATAATGTGTTCCTAAGTAAACACTGTGTATTATGCTAAGGAAGGTCTTTTGTGAGCTACATTTATCATACCCACTTTTTTTACCTCTTTGAGTTTCCTCTTACACTAGTAAAGCTTTTAGCAATTAAAATAAGTTTTGGGTTGGCTTTTGTAGGGGATTTACAATAACAAGAAAATCTCTTTTTAATCTTCCTGAAACTCCAACGAGTAATTTAGTCATAAATAAATTATGCCAAAATAAGAAAATGTAATAAAGACAGCTATAGATAGTGTCTAGATCGATATAAACATTACAGTGTACTTTCACCGTCTTTTTAACTCAAAGAAAACCCTTGCCACTCACACAGAAAATCATTGAGCTTCCACTCCACCAACATCTTCTTATTAAGAAATTGTCACACAATGTGATGCGAATTTTTTTTTTTCAGAACTTCAAAGGAAAATCATACAGCATCGTTCTGTCATGCTCATACACCTTAAGACAACATTTTTCACTTTAAAAACATAATGAGGCTTTAAATGCCATTATGCCGAAGATGTAAAGGGGAAAACACAGTAAAAGAAAATCTTTTTCTGCACTTTTTATTGAGGGAAATTAAATAATTACTTAGGATTGGTTTTTTTTGAAATCAAATTGACTATTTGTTACTCTATCTCAAACCCCCTATTTTCTTTTAAAATATTTTCAGTCCAAGGTAGTGAAGTCTCCTAAAATTGTTGTGAAAAGCCTTCTCCAATATCTAGAAACAAAGATTATCTAGTTGTTTTTTATTTATCCCTGGAGTAAGTTAATTTCTATCTCTTTATATGCCCCCAATAATGTATTTTCTCTCAGCTTTTAAAATTATATATTTCTGTTTTTCATACATATTGGATCCTTACAGAATGTGGAAGCTTGCTAGTTCAGCAAAGGAAATCACCATGTTTAAAACCATCTATTTAAATTACATACAAGAGGTTTACACAATTCACATACATCAAATACAAGAGATGAAAACTTTCTAGTATTCCCCAGGCTTAGGATAATTATTTGTGTCTATTTGTATTTCTACAATTGCTTTGCATAACTAACAGTTCAAAACATGATTTTGAGCTTTTTAGATTCCACAAAGGAGCAACACCACCAGAAAACATTCAGCTAAATACCCAGGCAAACCAAAATGGCAACCAGGCAATAAAATAAAATTAAATAGAAGTAGATAGCTCTTTTTCATACAGAGAAAGTTCTCTGAATTACAAGATGGTAAAAAAAAACCCAATAAAGTATATGAAATATGTAGTAGAGATTTTATTTTCTATGTTTTTGAAATATCAGAACATCTCAGAAATGTCATCTACCAGGAAAATAACCTGAAAAGTAGAAATAGGTGTGATGAGAAGAACAAATCCCTTTTAAAAGAAGTCAGCCACCTAATCCTGATCTGTCAACAGCTGATGGATTCATGCCAAAGTCCCTGCATTTCTAGGACTCAATTTTGTTTATTTTGCCAGGTTCTACATCAAGCAGTCAAGCTACTTTAAGGCAGGCCTTAGTATGGAAAAGCCTCGATTCTCATAGTTGTTCTGACAGTTGGAGGCTGAGAGGAACAAACAAAATATATGGGTTCATTCCAAAAAAAAGGTGAGGAGATTAATATTCAATATTTTGAGTGATAAAACATCTCTGTTACTATGTTACTACGTTACCTCATGCTTCCATGAACATTTGTCTGGAATGTTCCTAAAGCTGTAAAATTAAAGAAATGCTGAATGAAAGAAATGCTTAGAGCAAAGGTAAAGTTAGGACAAATGGCTTCTACGTAAAAGTTAAAAATCTGCTTGTGTTTTATACAAAAATACATAATCCCTACCACAGGACACCCTTAATGAAAATGCTTTGTTGATCGATGCGAATCAATTCCTCCCTTATATCACCAAAATTATAATTTTCTCCTTTCAGCCACTGAAAGGACTAAGATACTGTAATTGTTTAGGTGCACTGGATTATCAAAATAGTAAAAGCTGATCTTAATTCAAGAATTCTTTGCAGCCTGAGTCACCAAAGATTTGGATGTTCATATGTATTACTATTTTTTTCTTTTTATTTTGTGTTTGTCTCTGTTTTTTAGAAGACTCTTATAAACATGATAGTTTGTGTCCAGAGCACAGCAGGCATGTGAGGAAAAATCTCAAGTATTTTTGATGCAGACAAGAAATTACATTTACAATCTTTGATTGCAGTAAAAGACAAAAATGGCTTAGTAAATATCTTTAGCTTCTAAAGAAAAGTAAAAAAGAAAAAACAACAACCAGATTTCCTAGCATGCCATAGCAGATACTGAACTGTTTTAAAATATAACAGAATGGGGTTCTAATTTTTAATGCAGAGAATTAGCAGGGCAAGAGAACCTCACTAAAATACCTCTAGTTTTAATTTCCCTGCAGATGATTTGGAATTAAGGGTTTTGAAGGATTTTTGAATATTTGCAAGAGCCAAATACTAATGATGCATTTATTGTAAGTAACTGTTGATTCTCATAATCATGAATTCATATCCTATCTCCACTGTGAAAATTATGTTAAGGTATTTTGACAGAACAAGATTACTTCTCATTGTCAGGAAGAAAGTAGAGAATTTCTACAGAGATCACTGAGATTTTATTCACAAGGACAGTATCTGTATAAATTGCAAAAATCACACCTTTGAGTTTTCCTATATTTTTTTACTTAGGTCAAGACTGTCTAACTCATCTCTGAAAAACCCAACACTATTTACACTTTCAAGTCTCACACATACCAGAAGCCACAGAGCTTCTAACCTTGCATAAAGATTAGTCAGTAGAAAGGTGAGCACTGCAGTGCAGTAAAGCTCCTGCTAACTTTGTGTTGGTGCACTTGTCAGAGCAATACCGTATCAAAGGCACGACTTTTGTTTTGATTCCCTAAGCCTATACAAGGCACTTTCAGTTGATAGATTTTTGCTATTCATAACTTAAGCTAAACTCCATTAAATATCTATAATAAAATGAGGATTTTAAAAGCCTGCTTCAGCTGGTACTTCTGTTCTGGACAGCATCCCCATTTGATGAACAAATGAAGAAATTTGTATCTGGCAAATTGAATCAGCATTACTATACCTTCCAATTTCAGGCTTCTTTTATGGATTTTATTTTCCCACCAAAACTATTAATGCTTTATTGACAAGTACTCAAATTCTTCCAATACTGGACTTTTGTTTGGGCTTAGCAACTTCTTTTTTTAAAAATAATGGAACAAATATCCTTTTCTCCTGTTATCTCAAATATTTCAAGCAGTCCTCTGCCTTAGTTGCTGGTCATCTGCAGAGAATTTTTTGATCCCATTTGCAAAAAAAAAAAAAAAAAAAAAAAAAAAAAAAAAAACCCAAACAAAAAAAAAAAAAAAAAAAAAAAAAAAAAAAAAAAAACCACAAAAAACCCAAACCAAAAACAAACAAACAAACAAACAAACAAACACAATAACAAAAAAAGAAAAATAAAAAGGAAGAATCATGTCTAAGCTCTTCTTTTTCTCCACGTACTGGTAAATGAATTAATTTTTATTCATCACATATTGGACAGACATTACCATATATGACTTAAGTAGCTCAATATTAATTTATCAGCACTTTCTTGTGTAAGCTATATGACATTTTTCTTGAGCATGCTTACAAATTTCATATAAACATTTAACATAATGATACAAGAAAGAGCCACAGACCTTTAACTTAATGGTCTGTCAATACTGGCAAGGTTGGGATGATGCAGAAATAGGATGAATGTTTTTTGAGGAACCATAATTTCTTAATGTTTAAAACGTACCCTGAGTCCGAAAGAGAAGAAAGATTTATTTTTACATGTATCACTATTTTAAAAATACTTAATTTCATATTTTTGTTTAGAAGAAATGTAAAAATCATGAATTGCAAGTTGTTTAGAGGCATTTTCCATCCTCCCTATGTTAGAATCAGAGAGGATGTGGAGATTTCTGCAAAAAGACCACAAAAAATCTGAAAGAAGCTGCACATACTTCTTTTCCTTTAAAAATTGCAAAAACAGATGCATGTAAAAATCCAGTTCTGTGATATAAAAAAAAATGAATATTCAGAGCCTGCTGAGTGCAAAAATAAATCACTCAATAAGGTTAAAAGAACAGTGAATTCTGGGAAACTGATAGAATACAAGCTAGAGCACAGATAATCATTAGGCAATGAGAAAGATCTGGCAAGATTTCTGTAACAAAATTAACACTGATAAATCTGCATCATCAGTTTACAAGTACAAGTGGGATTCAGGATAAAAAAAGAACCATGTCCTGTTTAAGTACTGACAGAATATAATCCCATATGTTGAAAAGGACACTATTAATAGGCCAATCTTTACTGTGAGAGGGAGAAATACAGTATAACTTACATAAAGTGCAAAGATAGTAAATTCGGAGGTTAAAACTTTGCACACTGTAAAAGCATTAGTGGAATTTGACTTAATTATTTGTAAAGAAGAAATGCTTAAGTTAAAACATAATCCCTTAAAACCAGTCAACAAATAGAACCTCCATGAGTTGGTTGAAATTATATTTTCTGACTATCTATCATCTTTCCAGCAATTGTGGTGCAGCTCCATCCTTTCACACAATCTCATTACTTTTGTAGAGTTTGCTCTCTGTGATCACCCAGTCACCTGGGACAGTTTTCCCTCCATGTCTTGACAAATCTCCTTTATCTATTTTCTTGCTGTTCAGACACAACCTACCTCTCATAAAAAAAAGTATATGCTACAGTTTGGATTGCTTGAGGTTTTTTTCTGTATCTGTAATTGTACAACTTTATACCTCTGTCAACCAACTGAATGAAATAGGTATTTATATTACTTACTAATCACTTACAAACTTGCATATAGTACAGCAGCAATTTCACTGCTTGATTTAAAACCCTAGAATAGCTCCCTGAAAACCAAATCAAAACAGACATGCCACATTAATGTAAAATATTATTTGACTGGGAAAAATGCAGACATCAGTAAAAGGATGTCTGCATAACATAAAATCCCATTAAAAATTCAGTAAGTTATCAGTTCCAAAATTTGTAACCCGCATATGACTGTCAATCCATTACCAAACCAATATTTACAGTCTTTACTTCCATTTCCAGCACTTTAACCTCCCAATATCCAAGCCAGGTCCTAAGAATGCCCTCCTCACCTCCCTGTTTAAACAAATTCTTCCTGATTCAGCCGAAGGCTGGTTCTAATACCCACTATATATGAACCATATTTCTTCATGCAGCATTTTTCCCGGGAATCATTTTAAGGATGGACAAGACAATGACAGCTATCCTGCTGATGGTTCATGTTTCTCATCCTGGATGTACCATATAGTTCAAGTTCAACTGAACTGTCCACACTATTAAGTCAGCTCTGTCCATGAGGAATTTATTGGGAATTCTGCTGTGAAACATCATTATTTTCATGCCTGTTTTTCAAAGTTCTGATAAAAATTTCAATTGCATGATGAAATTGTTTTCATAGCTACTCATTTCAAAAACCCAAACATTTATCTTCATGTACACACAACTATCATGTGCTCAGGGGAAAAAAAAATAAATACAAGAAACCAGATCTAAATATGTCTCTCCTGTCTCTAAGAAAAAAAAAACCCAGCATTTAAAAGATAACAGAAGGCACAATACTAGTACCTGCTTGTTGGAATTTTTAAGAAATGAAAATTTTATTACAACAGAAAATAACAGTTTATACATTTGCTCACAAAAATTGTTAAGAGTGGTATTTTTTACAGAAAATGTATTTCTTTTTAAAAATACCAAATAAAACTTCTCTCTAACAAAGAACTCCCTATATATTTTAGTTAATTCAGAGAACTGAAAGCAATCCTGAGGAGATGCAGAGGATATAATCATGGACGAAAAAGGCTATTCCAAAGATCAATAGATCATATTTTCTATCCCTTTTTCCCTCACAGAAAGAACTACACTTGTTTCTATCCCAGCTGATATCAGTCTAATTTGAAAAACTCTTATCAGTGAAGTTTTCAAAACCTTCCTCAAACCTCTAACCCAGTCCTTAGGCATCCTTACTGTTACAAGATATTTCCTAATGTCCAACCTACATCTCCCTTGCTGTTTTTAGTCTTTATTTGTTATGCCCACACAAGTTTGGTATTGTCTAGTTTGAACAACCACTGTTCTTTACAACTTTCCTCATGGATTATATTTTCTTTAGACAACTGATCATTCTCATAGCTCACCTGTAGTGAACTCTTTTCAACTGGTCCACATCTTTCTGCTCTGGCTTGTCAGGAATTGAGCCTCATCCTTTCAATTATCCAGTAACAGAAATCAAATGTATATTCTGTCAACCCAATCTTTGTACAGAAAACCTACAATGGCCAGCATTTCTAACTCAAAGGTTAGATTAGAAAAAGAAAATGCACTTCTATGTGTACCACAGTCTGGGTTATTATTGCAGATTGATACAAAGGACAACTCACAAGGGCTCAGGTCTTGATCATATTAAGTATGGTGTAGAAGCAACACTTACTGCAGTGCAACTATCAGTAAGAGGCTCCAATACAGGCTTTTTTTTTTTTTTTTTTTCCCACAAAAAAGAAAATATTTTATGTTTCTCAAAATTAACTGATGGAGAACCTGGGCACACAGATACTTATATATATCTAAAAATATATATACACATTTAATTTTAATCATGTCTTCTAGATAGGTTAATTTCAGACTATGATTCAATTTCACATTAAGAAAAGGGCAGATTTTATAGGAAAAAACAAACCAAAACCTCTGATGCTTTATGGCATCTTATTAGTGTATACATGTTTACATGTGTCTGGGGGAGATGTGCAGATGTACCCTTCAACCAAAGGTGTCACTGCAGTTTGTATGTGCTCTATGCATGAGACTGAATACACACTGCAGTCTACTTTGCTAATTATATCTAGCAGACTGTGGTGCTGTGGTAACAGGGAATCAAGCACAAACAAGTATTTTGCAAGATTATGTAGGTCTTATCCCACCCACTACTGAGTGAGTGAATTGAAAGTTCAGCTGAGTATGTCAGCAGGAGTCATCCCTTTGACTGCGGTTTTGACATGACAGTAAAGGGATGAATAATTCTAGGGGTTAGTTATCAGGTCTGGGAGGTGCAGCTTCACATATGAAAATGACCCATTTAAATATATTAATCAGTCCTCCCCAAGAGTTAAATTAGCTAAATACACATAAAATGCATTTCTCACTGTAT
Source organism: Struthidea cinerea (assembly GCA_013397865.1). Classification (NCBI taxonomy): domain Eukaryota; kingdom Metazoa; phylum Chordata; class Aves; order Passeriformes; family Corcoracidae; genus Struthidea; species Struthidea cinerea. Next base: position 911,840 of record VZTI01000066.1, on the reverse strand, counting down.
CTGTAAATACAGTAAATTTAGAAGCAGAGGTACATTGGCGATTCTGTCATGTTCACAGTTTTTCTTTCAGTCCAACTAAGCAACGGAATGTTGACATTGATGCTTATCCCAAATTTGTTTCTGCGTCTTATTTTAGAAGAAATCTTTGCAGCTTACCCAGTCTCTGGAACTGTAGCAAATTGTCAATATTTTTGCAGATACGTTTCCCAATCTCCACAGTCAGCCCACTGGACTGGAAATATGTACTTCATTTATATGATTTCCCTTTCTTTATGCTCCAGTATTCTCCTGTATTTTAATTACAGCAGACATTTCTACATATTTTTACACCTATAAAAGTTTCTTAGTTTCAAAGCTCTTTGCCTGTATAGCAATAAAAGGTGAAGCAGGATCCAAACACATTTTCTGCACATTATATGAAGAACTCTTGCCTGCGAGATACTGAATTCTTTATCGAGTCTCCTTATGACTATAAAATGTGAGAAATTTTCTGTGTTGATGTGTGGGTGCACAAGTGTGTTTAAAGTATGACTTTCTGAAGACGTCAGCCTTAATGAACTCGAGTAAGATATACATAGATAGCTATAAATGTGGGCATGCAACTATTCACATCTATAGATATGCATATACATATATAGATGTATGTGTATATATATGCACTCACACATCCCACAATAAAAGCCCAACAACTCAAAGCCACAGAATATTGCAATATGCTTTAGCATATCTCACAATAAAGATTGTTGTTATAAGGGTATAATGCTTATTAACTCCCTATTTAAGGTAGAGTGTTTTGTTGTTTTGGTTTTTTTTTTGACTACCTGACAATTCTGCTGTGCTATTTTACAGTAGGCAGAGTGACACTAAAGTTTGGGAAAAAAAATAGTAAAAACACGCTAGAGAATTATGTATCACAAACACCCATGTGCCTAATAAATATATGTGCGTATTTTTTCCAATAATCAAGGAATAATTTTTAATAGTCCTTGGTACTCAATAATTTGTTATTTTTATCTTCAGAACATCACAGTATTTCACAGAGATCAAAACCTTCACATGGATCCAAACTTACAATGAAGAGAGGGACATCAGGAGTTAAACCAATTTTTTACCACAGGATTTTGTTCTGTTTTTTGTCCCTACCTCCACAGCTAGAAGAAAACCACGGAGCCATCATTTTGATTAAAATGCAGAGAACATAAGTACCTATTTTATTTTCTTGTTTCAGTTTGCTCCATAGCAATAGGTTATTTACAGCACATTTTTGTCATTATTTCTAGCCATATACTGTGACAGAAAGAATCCTGCTCCCAGCCCCCATGATGCCCTTCTAAAGCACCTGTATATGCACCTCACTTGCCATTTCCTAAACCTCCTTCTTTTCAATGAGCTTGGGAAAAGTTGTTTCTGAAACAGCAATTTAGCTCATTTTCTGAGCCTAGAGGAATATAGTTAACTGATTTATTGCCCTCTGGATGTTGTAATTGTTGCAAAACATGATGTATTCCCAGAACAGTGATATAAGTATGTCACTTGGAAAATATGCCTCCCAGCATTCCACTGAAATTAATGAAGCATAATTAAATAGTTGCAGTTCTTAAGCATGTTGCACATCCCAGCATGCAAAGAGTTATTGACAAACTTTGAGATGTCAAGAGATAATATTTGTAGAATCATAAGCTCAATAGCGTAATAGTTGCTGAAGGAATGTTTTAATAATATCCCAAGTTTCAGTTCTTTAACATACACTGTAACTTTGAGAGCCTGTAACAGAAAATGTGAAATGGTTGGGCTGCCTGCAAGCATGCAAGTAACTTAGGAATCACCATATATCTAGTAGGAATTGCTGCCTCCCCTCCCAAAAAAAAAAAAAAGGAATACTTGTCCAACTAAGGATACTGCTTTCAAAAGGCTTCCTTGCTAACAAACAAGGAAAAAAAAAATAAATACTAATCCTTCTCTAATACCCATTTATAATATTTTTTCAGAAAATATAAACTCAAGCAAAAACAAGCTTTTTCTTATTAGCATTGGTAATTTGTCAAATGAAATTAAAAAAAACAGGGCAAAATTTTCAAGACCATGGAGGAAACATTTTCAGTATTCTCTAAAATTCATATTTAGATGATTACATAAAACACCAAGTTTAAAATATACTGAATAGCTCTTATTTGAGGATGATTTTGAAAATTAAGCCACATGAAACACATTTTCAAAAGCTGGTAAAATTAAATGAGTTGAAAACTACACTCAAATTTGGGACCTTAATTTTTACCATATGTTAAATGTTATACTGTAGTCTTTCATGAAGACTAAAGCCACACTTTAGCCAAAGCTCATCAGTTGTCCAAGTGCCGCTGACTATTCTGTAATGTGGCTTGACTATGATCAAGTCAGCAGAATCTTAAAGGAAAATCACAATCAGGGAGATTCACAGCATTGTGAACTTGATCACACACTGATAGAATTAGGAAGTAGACCAAGAGTCCAAGTTTACTTTCAGAAAGGAAATCTAACTTCTTAATCATGAAAATGTTATCCTGGACATCTAATTTTGATTTAGCCATCTGAATTAAGCGCCTCTTCTAAGGAGCGCTGCCATATACACATTACAACATAGGCTTTATGAAAACAGCTTGGTGTGACACAGATTATTTGCCCTTGTAATATGAAAAACTATCTTTCAATGGTCCGTTGGTTACTGATGCTGCGGGTAATAAAAGTAATCCAGAAACAAACAATATTTATAATCTCCATTTTCTAAATCAGTTTATTTAAGCAGTGCATAAATGGAGCATGCTCAAGTTTTCATGCCAACAGGCCAACATTCCACTATATGTCATGTTTCTGTCTACAAGCTACTTACCAGTCTCCGTCTGGCTGGTATTCTAAGAAATATTGGAATCGTAATAGTCTGCCTTTACTTATGCCAGACAAATGGCTGGGAACTTATTGATCGGGACTTTATTTTATATAATGAACTGTCAATCAAAGTGCAAGCAGGTATTCTGTTATGGTTGCTAAGGACTTCATTAACATTTCATATTATTTACTGTTTTTAAACTACCAGAACAGCACACAAAACACCTTAAATGGCTATAGAAACAGCAAAAAATGGGCATGAGATATGTGAGAAATGCTAGCAATGAGCAAGTGTTGCTGGCAAGTAAATATTGGAGGCAGATCACATAGACACATAAAACATCAGACATGTTGCTAAGTGTTTTTATTCACTTTTCTATTAAGTGTATTCAGAATAGCTGGAATTCTTGAGTTTCTCTTCAAAGAATGTAAAAACTATTTAAATTTCTAAAGCATTTTCCATAAACTAATTTTCTGCACCATTCACTTCCTGTCACTCTTTAAGAAAGAAGGGGGAAAAATAATAAAAAGCCACCGTTCAATCAGCCTTCAGATAACTAGTAAAACAGATACCATCTACCTGAAATAGGCAAAATTTTGTGGATCCTGTGTTGATCAGATCACTAATACCATACAAAGTTTAACAGCAATCCATTAACTGAAATGATAAATAAAAAACATAAATATCTGCATAACCAAATATTCCCAATCTTACATACTACCAAAAGCAGAAGACAGAACTGTTTGTTGCATATAACCTGATCATATTCACCTGAAAATATGAACATTACACTCACTTCACCAATATTCTACAGTCAGTAAAAAGTACAGATGCCACCTATATAATAACCTAAATTAACAGCATCTATTTTAAGGGAAACAACACCAACAAGAAGTATTATAAGAACAACAACAATAACAATAATAATAATAACAACCACCACTTTACAGCTTCTAATTATTTAGGAAACAATCTGTAACCTTCCAAGCTATACAAAATCATGTCAGAATAGCAATAAAAATTTTTAGCAAATTAGAGAAATATCTCTTTTGGTCTTAAGTAATCTTCGCACAAATTATTATAAAAACTCTACAATTAAATAAAAATAAAATAAATTTAAAAACCCAACACATAACATCATTGTCATTTCTTCCTTGTGATAGGTACCTTCAGATTTTAATGGCAAGTATGAGTCCAAAATACCAACTGGAAGCTAGGTGGCAATGAAGGAGGTTCTCAGAAGAACTTGGAAATTATAAATCTTGAGGATCTTTGTGTCATAAAATTCTAAAAATTCTAAAAAATAAGTTTCTACTGAGCAATTTTCTGAATAAAGCCTTTCACTACACAAATGTACTTCATACAGAAAATTTGTATTTTAATAATTTGGATGAGGGGAAAGTAAATCATTCCACAAACAATAAAAACCTTTCATGAGCCTGATGGGGTTTTTAATTATCTCGAACAAGAAGAATGCTATTGTTCAGCTACACACTCTCTACTGCCATTTATTTCATTTAGAAGGCACTCATATACCAGGGTGATGGATAGCAACCTACACTAAATAGATTTGGAATAGATTTAATCCTTGCCTTCCCAGTTAAAATTCTAAGACTTTGTGAAATGGAAAGGGGTTTGGTCCTTTATCCCTCTCCTTTCAATTGGCTATTCACTGGCTAGCTGACAGCAAAAGGAAGCAACCATCCATCATGTTCAATAGGGAGCCAAAGCAAGCAAAAGAAAATCTTAATAATGTTCTGCCAAAAACAGTAGGGAAAAGGCAGTGTAATTTTGAGATGCAAGAATGATACACAAATCCTTGATTTTTATCACACTGAGTATCATCATAGAGAGCTATTCACATCTGGTATAAAGGAGAACTACACTCTTTTTAATTTACTCTTCAGTCTTGCTAGTTTGAATACCTCCTGCATCATTTTCCAAGGTAAAATGAAAGCACTGAACTCTGACCAGGACAAAACCATTTATGTACTAAAACATTATTGACTGAGAACATATGAATCTTATTAATTTGACTTTCGAATTCAGAGAAGAAAGAATAACAGGTGTCCAGCACCTCAGCACAATGATAATTATTTCTTGCATTGAATTAATAGCAATGAAACATGCCTGATTTCAGCAGCTGTTGGAAGCAGCGGGGTTGCTTCTGTCAGAATAAAGAGAGACTCCCACCTCCCCAGATAAATGCATTCAAATCAAACAGTGCATACCAACAGTCAGCAGTGCCCTGCTCTTGCGTTAACAGTGATTAATCACATCACTGATTGGTTCTCAACTATCTTCACTTCCAGCCTCGCTGTGGACAAGATCACTGAGCTGCTCATTAAAAGAGCTGTACATGAGCTGCAGGAGGGAAGGATGGTGATCCCCAAAGAATTGTTATAATCAGTATGAGGCCTTTTCAGCACTTTATATAAAGCTTAACTGAGGTCAGGTGTCAGTGATTGCCCACACCTCTCCGGAGGCCAATACCACTTTGCGCCCTGCTATTGACAATACTGTCCAAGTATCACAATTCCATTTTATTGGTGGAACATTTGTGGGAACTACAGCATGGGGAAAAAAAAGACCATTGACTCTATGCACTTAATAAGTGGTCTGCAAGTACTGGAGTATGGGAATATAGAAAAATGAATAGGATATGGGCAGATAGTTATCCAGCTGTACCAACTGGGTAATTTGTCACAAGTACATCGTTATTTAACCCCTCTTTCTCAGTCTGTTATTTTAGCCTTCTACTAGCTAGACATACATTTTAAATTGCTCATCCAGCACACCTTTATAAAAAACAGAGAAAGATCCTCCAGAGAATAATTCAATCATCAGAAAATAGACCCCTGGACAGCACAATTCACTCCCTTGAGATTTTTATTTTACTCCACTGACCATAGATGCCCTGGATGAATAGTTTTGATCTAGCACCTAACTTTTAGATGGGCAACTTTTGTGAGAGAAAACAAATCTCTCTGAAAGTGAATTATGGTTTCAGTCACCAGATTACTTCAAGTTGTTAACTCTTCTATTTCTATTGCTGGTTCTCGGCCTGCAGGTTTTGGTCAGGTTGTCAGAAATATTTGCAATACCACTGGACATTAGACCAACTGACCACATTTGTCGAGTGTAACATTGGCCTTAAAGAGACCTTCAAGGATCACTGGTGTCTCCTCTCAGATGAATTTGTATTAGGCATTGTATAGACCCTGTATTGATTTAATTAATTTATTATTCAGCATACCTCAAAATCATCTTTTTCCCTCCTTTCTGCTCTCTGACCTGACATAGGTGTTGGTAGGTCTTAAAATCAGATCTCTCAGACCTCATCCACTGCTGTAAGAAACGAGTCTTGAAAATTGAAAAAAACCAAATAACGCTAATCTATGTACAAAATATTGTGGAGGTCACCTCATTAAAGTTTTGCTCTAAGTTACTGAACAGTGGCAAACCAAAGAGTTTTAAAGGCATCTGTTACATTGCCACACATCCTTGTGGATTTTGGTCTCTCTAACTCCTGACAGCTGCTCAAGTCATTACCATACCCTCATCAAGGTAATCAGTACCCTAAGGCTGCCCTACCTCTCAAATTCACAATCTGCAATGCTGCTCACTTCAGTGCTTTGGGGCATATTAGCAACTCAAGCTTTTTCTGCTTTGATGTGCGTGCTCTGTACCACTGACCCCAAAATATGCAGGTCTAATGAATTAGCTTTAATAGTTTTCTTACCCACTTAAATGTTTTTGTTTTAATTGGCTATAGTACTATGTGTCTTGAACTACACTGAAAAGTTCACAGCATAGATGCTAATGGTGCCTTTCTAATTACTGCATAATGAACAAAGGTCTGTCTGAGCAATTCCAGAGGTTAGACTTCATAATTAAGAACCCCATTTTAATAAAAATCAACTTAAAAATTTTGCATACTTAATAGAAATAATATGTACTACAAAATAATATTTTTTAAATATCTGGGGATTTTAAAATACTTGTATAAAAGCTTTTAGTTACATGAAATTAGTATTTTCTTCATTTCCTTTTAATCTACCTGCCAACAGCCAAAACCTCAGCTTTATCACACTGTCCCTGAAGTACACTTAACTTGCATGGATCACTGCTCTGGGGCTGGACTTGATTTTTCTTTTCACTTACATAAGGGAGCACTGATAACTGAGGGGCAGAGCCATGCCAGCCACTGGCAAATTTACATCCTTGTCTGTATGGAGCAGAAGCCAATGATTTCTCTCAGAAAACTACAATGCTTTTTCAAACTAAATTTATTCTTTCTCCAAGACTTCCAGTTTCACGGGTATCAGTACAGATATTATTTCTAATGCAGCAAAAAAGTGTAGCAGTTGGTCCTATTTCATCCCCTGTGCCCACCTGCTTTGTGCATCAATGGCATTAGCTAAAAGAGTTTTGCATCACTGCTAGTCTGCTAGACCTGAGATCATGACATCATGATGAAAGTTTAAGATTAGGATAGATGAAAAGGATGGAAGGTCCTCCCGTAATGTCTAAACACTGTGGATTAGGTATGAGCAAGGTCCAACAACAGCTATTTCCATTAAAACACCAGCTTTCTTTAGGTTAGATAAATACTCATACACCTATGTTGCACACATTAGCTGTAATTAAAACACCTGATGTTAGGATAGATAATATAGTTAAATGAACAGCTACCAGAATATGTGAAGTTCAACCACAAAAGCATTGGGCATTTCACTACCATTTCAACTTAAATATTTAGGTACAAATTCACAGCAATGATGTGTTATATCTCACTTATACTCCTAAAAGGTAGCTACAAACACATTCAATTTCCTGCCACAGTTCCATCTGGCCCTAAGCATTTTGTTTCTTTTTGTGTTTATTAAATATTTCCCTTAGAAACTAAAAAGTTGCTTTAGTTGCAGAGTGTGCAAGTCCACATTAGCAGGAAAATCAGGTAACATACAGCTTCTGATAAAATTAACAGTGTGGTACCAATACTTCAGGCATATTAAATGGTTTTTGACTGCTTGAAATCCACGTTATATTCAGATCAGTTAAAACCTGCAAGAGCATTTTTGTTTGAATCAAGAGCAAGTTTTAGAAATGAAGATACAGCTGGTGTTCACTGACTGAGACCTAGCTTACAAAGTGCAGAGGCTTGAAATTGCACAAACTGCTCCACAAAAATCGTTTCCGGTGAATGGTAAAAGGAGTTCCTGTATTCCAGGACATCCACCATAGGACCAGAAAAGAGCCAGACCCAGCAAAATCCTAAAAATTCATAAGGTTTAAATGTAAAGACCTCAGCATCAGTTGCTTCACTCTAAGGTGGTGGTGGAAAAAGTCACATGTGCCACTTGCCTGCTTATCACACTTGCAAGAGAAAGAAAAAAACAACAGTGAGTTAAGTTCTTAGACTGTGAATGCCAAGCTTTTTCTACCCATATTCTACAGCAAAAAATTTGAGGAGCTTAGGTATGAAAAACCTTGGTCACAGACCTACACAAGAGTTGAAGAGCTGAAACAATCCTTCAGACTTCCACTTTTTAACTAATATCCAAAGGTCAGGAAAAAGACAATTCATATTCCTTGTCTCTTCCTTGCTGTTCTCTTTAGTGTACTAAACACCATCACCTTCTCTTTATGAACAACATCTGACAAAGCATCTCTGCAAAGTTTGAGGTCTAAAGGGATACAATGAAATCTGAGGGAATTATAAATGATTTTCATAGTTCTTAATTATTGATGGAAGAAATATCTTACCAGCCAGGCATGTGATAACCCACTATTTTTATATATTTTTCCTCCTAGAACCACAAAATGATGATTTCTTCACCATTACACTACACTACCACCAATTACTGTAGAAAATATATCACAGCCTCGTCTCTCTACAATTATTACCCATTCTCATTTATGTAGGCTATGTAATTTCATTAAAATGCGTGTTTGTGGAGATCAGTGGTTATTATTTTTATACCTGTCTTAATGAATACTGCTTTTTTCCATGAACTTTACAATATATGCATGAAGAATACTAACTGATTATTGAGTAATCCCTAAATGGTATGGTGAATTCTGAATTGACAGTTACTTCACTATCTGCAAAATTAATACAAAAATAAACAGCAAAGTGATGCAGATTTTAAAAGAGAATTGCGTATCACAGGAAGAAAACATTTTGGTCAGTGAAACTGTATAACACATATATTGAATAGAGCTTCATTGATTGGTTAAATTCCACAGTTAAGAAGAACACATATGACCATTTTTTCCTAGAAGTGAGTCACCATTCCCATGGGTAAACTGATTTTTTTGATGGAATATGGCAAGGGAGTATGACTGAGACACAACAGAGGAAAGGACACTGGCAGATAAACCAATATAGCTTTCTATCATGCAGAGCTGACACAGGAGTGGAGGGGTAAGTGAAATTCCCAACAGTCTTCAGATAATATTCCATTTACTGGGGTTTTTTTGTGACTACTTAATGCAGCTTCTACTCCTGTCTGTAAATTCCTGTTATATGAAAAGATTTTTTTGCAGATGAAAGTGAGAAGGAAAATAAGACTTTATATCCAAATTCCTCATATATGCACCTTCTTAAATACACCCATTAATTAAATAAATAAATACATTAGTTAAATAAAACAAACAAACAAAAAAAAACTACTATAAACTCAGTAAATTTTTAATTATGAATGTGTTTAGGAATACCTCAATTTCAGTTTAGTGAGATTGGATCAAAGATAATTATGCCTTAACATAAAAAAAATTAAAATAGTGGCTTTAGAACAAAGGAAGTCTTCACTATCTCACTTGGTACATATTTACATTTAATTTTCATGCTTAAAGGACTTGTATTCCAATCTCCAAACTGAACTTTAATGCAAACTGAGGATAAAGATCATCATCTTCACTAAGCATCAACCAGCAATCAAACAAATAAGAACATTTCAAAGTAGATTTCCCACCCTGCAGGGTTCCAGTGAAGGAAATAATAAAGTGAAATATGAAAAATAAAACTGTTCTTCAAGAAGAACAGATCTAATTAAAAGGAAGACCTAACAACTTCATGGATTAATTGGGAACCAACTGAGATAATTAGACCTCTGGGAATAAGATTACACCCATCATAAACTGCTTTTTTCACAACTACAGGTTAAGTGCTTAAAGCTTTAATTGGGGGCAGCACTAAGAGGAAAGTGGAACTTGCACAGAAGAATTAATATTTGGGGAAGCAATATCCTGAAGTACTTTGGCATCGTTAAAAAACACATTATTATTTTTCCCCAAGTGCATGGGATTCTTGGAGCCAAGTGGACAACTGTGGTTAGAATTTGTACCAATCAGAAAGTGCTCACACCATTATACTTTGACCTATAAACCACATGTAGCTGCTCTGTACATTAGGAGTTCAAATATGGTCTCACCCTCTGAGATTAGTTTAAATGAGGTGTTATTTTAACATATACTTTCTGCAGCCAAACCATGTCTTTTAAGAGAAATATACCCTGAGAACACAACAATAAAAAGAAAGAAAGAAAGAAAGAAAGAAAGAAAGAAAGAAAGAAAGAAAGAAAGAAAGAAAGAAAGAAAGAAAGAAAGAAAGAAAGAAAGAAAGAAAGAAAGAAAGAAAGAAAGAAAGAAAGAAAGAAAGAAAGAAAGAAAGAAAGAAGAATCTAAAGACTGGGTAAACTGCTGCAAAGAATAATTGCTTCTCAGAATTGCTCCAAGCACTAATTTCAATTAAACCATTTGAAACAGAAACAGTTTAATATCATAGTACAAGAGTCATGGAAACTTTTGCATCCAGCTGAAGAATTGTGTGTCCATCAAACAACTTGGAAAGCATGGTGGGAACACTTACTAATACAACACAAAAGGTGGTCAGAGTCTCTGCTTTAATCCCCCTTTAGGGGTAGGAAAACACCTGCAGAAGAAAGAAATTCTGTATTTTCTAAAAGCTCCACATGTCCCTTCCCTAATAATAATATTCAAGGTAAAGACAAATTATTTTTAATTACAAATTTTATCGGCTTGCAAAATAACATATTTCAACACTAGCTCACCATCTTTATTTTTTGAGATTAATATAAACCAATGAGAAGGTTGAATTCTTTAACTGTTTCAAAACACCATGTAGTACACATGGGATTGAATTTACTGCGATGTAATTTTGATGCAAAACAAGTCATAGGACCCAAAAAAATACAGAGAATTATCAGTGTGAGCAATCACTGATAAAAGTCTAATCTAGAAAAGTTTGAAGAATGCTTTTTAGATTCATGCTTCTGTGGGTTTTAAACATGTTACAAGGTGCTTCTCTGAATATGTATGGTATAGCCCATGTATTTTCAGGAGGTCTCAAGCCATTCACATTCACTTCTCTTTTGCAGCCTTTGTCAAGCTGTCTAGCTCCTGCCATTGGGCTCTACCTGCATATTCAACCGGTAGTTATTCATTTAGGGATGATGAGTTTTTGAGATGACTAAGAACTACCCTACAAGCCTGATACAGTTACCTCAGATAACAGGTATCTCAGAGAATTTCACCCACTCCTCTCTGTTTGAGATGCTGCTTAGATGTGCCTTGGTTGTTGTCTATTTTATCTCACCTCCTCTCTGTTGCTGCTACAGCTCAGGATCCTCCCTTTTCTTCCTTTTAAACTCCATGTAGCAATAGGAATCTATGAGGTAGATGAATCACAGGAGGAAGAAATTGTCCAGACCAATAGCATTCCCAAATCGTATCCTACAGGTGGGCAGATTCTCGGTTCCCCTAGTTATCTGGCGAGTCTTCTGATGTCTGACCATGTCTACACTTTGCTCCTTGGGCTGGTACACTTTGCAACTTTTCTTGTTCAAGATTTTTTCCTAGTTCCAAAAAAAGTCTCTCACTTCATCTTACTCAAACTATACCATGGAGTGATACATTAATTGTCATAACTACAGATGTCAGTTGTAGTCAATGAAATTGTGTGATCAGTTTAGTGTAACACCACGGCTTCATAAGATCACAATAAACACGTTGTTAGTAAGTGTCATCTAATTTGTAACTTGGTGTGAGAAATAAACATACAATAAAAAAGTAAATCTCCTAGCAACCTAATCAAATACCATATAATCTTGATCACTCAAAACACAGGCAAAGATCTCTAAAACATTTTTAAAATATTTATAAGCGTATTGCATTCAAAGCCAAGATTGTCAGTTGATTCTAACTATTTCTATACGCCTTCTGGATTCAGGCACTAATGAACCAATAGCTATCAGCATGACTTTTGCTGAAATACTGTTACATTAATGAGTTTGGATCAGCTGCTCAAACAGTTTGGCTGAAAAAGATGTCTGGTCAGGAAATATATCGGGGGAGGCAAACATAAATGTAGTCCCTTAAATTTGTTGACTGCAAACACGACACCCAAAACCTTTTACCATATTCAGCTTGATTTGATACTACACTGCATAAATAAGACTGTATATAAAAATGTCTTATCTTTCATGAAAAAACAACGAGAGAAGTTCTTCTCTTTATTAAAATACAATTTATAACCCAAATGACATCCTATGTTACACCAGTGAAATCCACTGGTGAATTTGTCACTATCATATTGAAGTCAGCATTATTCAAATCTAAAAGTTATTCCCTCAGTTGTGCTATGCCTCTGTATTATCCTGTCTGAGACTGACACAAACTCCAGTGGGGTCATATCCCTAGAATTAACATTCTGGTGTGAAAAGGCAACAGGGATTTACATATGACATTGCTTAAATTAATTCTTTCTGTTGTCTTCAGTACAGTACTTCCCTGGAGCACCTTTAGTCATTCAATCCACACAGAATGAGAAAGCTTTCTGCTGTTAGCCTATTAAAGGAACCAGAACATGACTCACCAGGCATGTACCTTGACTTTAAGGAAAATTTCCTCAAATAATGGTAATTATTAGATTATACCTGAATGAATTGCCCTTCGCACCTGGGAGAAAGGAAAGATGATACACCCAAAGCTGATGGCTCAGCACTATGTAGACCAAAAAATGTGTGTGGAAAAGGAGAGGAAAACCACATTTATCATCTTTTCACCTGCACATTACTAAACTGGCCTTGGGTGAAAAAAAAATAAAAAATTAATTCAAGCCAATTTAACTGGACAACCTAAAACTGAAATTTCAAGCGCAGTATTTCAAAAATATTTTAGTGACATTTGTCCTATATAAGAAGCAGCTGCATTTATCTAGTTTAAGTCAGACACCAGCATTTGGGATTTATTCAGCTCCTGGGTTGTATCATAAATGCCTTGAGGGAATTCACAATTCACCAAATGACGTATTGTTATTATCACCAAAAGTGAACCGTATTCAACAAAACAGTACTCAGTGGGCAGCAATTCTGCAGTGTATAATTATAGTTGTCATTTCCCATCCCAAGATTAAACGTGTTTTCACTTTTCAACTTCAACAACAACAAGAAACAAACCCACCTTCCTCCACCTAAGAAGAAACACCTTAGGAAAGACCTAAGGAGGTTAGTTTTAATACTAAAACAATTATTTATCTTGGTTATTTGAATAAACCCCACCTATATTATTCTTTCATTGGAACATCTGGGATTTTCTTCCTTTCTAGCATTACTCTGGGATCTGAGGTTTCGCCTTTTTGTTTGGTTGGTTTTGTTTTGTTTTTGGTTTGTTTGTTTTGTTTTTTGTTTTTGAATATATGACAGTGCTAGCAAATATAATTATCAGCTGGATCTACATTATAATTAAGGTCCTGTGTCTCTGTTAATTACTGTAACTGCCTCGAGAAAAGCAAAAAAAACCCCTGCTACTCCTTTTTTTTTTCTTTTTAGCAGTATAAAACACTGTGTAGCTCTGGTTTATGAGTTATGGCGTTTGATGGAGTATTGTAGGCATCTGTAGCTAGTTAAAATCCTCCGTATTTCTCACCTAAAAACCTAAGGTCGTGTTCTATTTTAAGCTGCATGTGTGTAACTTCAGAAAAAAAAAATATCTCTCACTTTACAGACTTTGGGAGTCCCTGCAGATAGTTAGAATGGAGTCTTATACTTCTGTCGGAACAAAGGGCAACAGACCTAACTCACAGCTAAGGAAGTTTAGATGTGTTTTCATATATGATACAACATGATATTCTTTACTGGTGTGACAGGATTGGAGGGTCTTGCAGGAGACATTGAACATGCAGTGATGAATCCTATTTTATGGCTATATTATACCTCCTGTAATTTAGAGAGCATTGATGATCGTGCCCACACAACACCAATGACCCCATGACGTACATCCTTGAAAAAGCATTGTCTGACATACCCTTGGAATAATCTGCAGCATAGACACATTTATGCAATGCTGAGGAAATAGGTGTTTGGCATTGCACCAGTAAAATATGACCTAGTACATTTGCGTGGTGCTGTGCCATCTGATTTATTTGCTTGTATTAATATCAGCTTATAGATCCATATATCAGAACCTAGTTCATTATTTTATTTATGTAATAGCTCAGTGTGGAAGCAATTCTGCTACGTCTCATGATATCAAAAAGTAGTTGTGCATTTTTGTGCTAGAGGACGAAGATATGTGATAACAATTGTCCTGAGGATACAAAAACCCCACAAGACAAAGATTCCCATTCTGTCTCTTAAACTCCCTTCTTCTTTTTTCTTTACCACATGCCCATGAGATTTGTGAGAGGTTAATTCACTCCCTGTTCATGTCTTCTCATGTGAAATTTTTAGCAACCTACTAGGCTGGGTGGGTTTTTGTTGCTTCTTTTTGTTTTTCTAAAGAAGAGATGTTCCGTAAAACCTTTTGAAGGTACAGCTTTGTACCCATAAAACTTTTAGCAGTGGCAGTTAGATTGTGAATAGAAATATGGGAGATGGTATCTCTGACTACAAAACATGGATGCAAATCAAGTAGTCAGATGCAGTTATCCCACTGACCTAGTTTGTAGGTAAGGAATTCTGCATCTGTTTCTCCATCTTTCTAACAACAGTTGAAAACTGAGTACCATAGCAATGAAAAACACATACATGCACTCTCAGAATAAATTTGTGTGTTTGTAGAAGAGTAAGAAGAGAACATGAAGTTGCTATCTGCTTGGATTCACCTTGTGTTAACTCATACTTGAAATGACAGTGATTCTAGAGCTCCTTCCTGCATCTAACTGCAGATTTGAACTCTGCAGCCTTTCTAATTGGTCTTGCTTGTCACAGTTAATTTGTTCTGATTTTATTTTAAACAATTATTAAATACAAATGAAAACACTAAAAGCTATTTTGCTCCATTAGCCTTATGCATTCCACTCTGGTATTCAGACCCTACATCAACAACTGCTGCAGCAATACGGTTTCTTTCAGGATAAAGACAAAACATGGCCTACATCCAACTTTTAATCAGCTGTACAGATGGGTTTATTTCACAAATGCACTAGGCTGCACAGATGGAAGTTCCTGAATGCCTGACAAGGTGTTAAAATGGTTACTGAGACTACAAAGGAATAAAAAAAAATGCAGCACTGGAAATTATAATTAGTAGGGACTCTATCTCTTAAGGGCTTATTAGTTCAGAACTTAAATTTTGCCCTTCATGTGTGAGAAATGGTTTACTGAGGGGAACACTTATCAGATTAGCTATGATAACAGTCTTCTATCCCTTAAGAATACACACAGTCTTACAAATATCTAACTTAACTGTTATACCTGATATAATACTCACTGAAACCAGCCAAAAGCATGACATAACATTTTTCACCAGCCAAAACCAGAAAAAATGGAGCAGATTTTTGTGCTCAGTGGTATACTGAGCTGCAGTTTAAAAAACACCAACCAGCCAACCAAACAAACAAAAAAAACCCAAATAAACCAAAAACCTGAAAACCTGAAGATAGCAGTCAAGGAAAATAGCTTCATATATGCTTAATGGTATTATACTTTTGAGCAGTGTTATTACAAACTCACAGATTTTATGCCTAAAAAAGTTAACTGAATTATCATACTTGACTGAATAGGTTACAGCCTTCATCACCTCATGGAATACTATGCCAATTTACTGTCATGATGCCAAATGTTTTAAGCTGTTTTGGAAATAACACAATAATAAAAGAGGTCAGAAATAGCTGTGATCATTAGAGTCCTGTGCTCGTTTGCAAGAGTGGAGGGCTGCAGAGACAATGCTGTATTTATGCTAAGACCACCAACATTTTTTCCATCTTTAATGTGATACATTTAGGGTTATTCAGGGAAGAAATAAGTGCTTCTCAATATCTTCATATAAACTGAGTTGGGGACTGTTCTGTGTGGATGAATCAGGAACAGACTGTCCTAATGCACTGGAAGTTGCACTGTAATTTTATGCAGAGCTTTGTGCTGAATATTTTATTCATAATATGCTCTTGGGAAGATCTCTGATCTTTCAGTACTATGAATAAGAAATGTTTATTGTCCCAAATTCTAGTTTGTCTTCCATGCTAAAGACTTAGTTCAGTGATGAGCAGAGTACATAAACATGCAAACATGACACCATACAGACGGTAGGTACCTTTCACTGGATCAGATTCAGATAAGAAAAAAAATGTTTTCCTAGATCCCAAAACATACAATGACCAAGAAAGGCAGAAGTGCTCATTTTAAAATGTTGCTTGGAATAGAAGAGAAAGCAGCATTTAGAAGTGGATATTAAATTCAAAAGAACCATGGTGTGACTGGCATAATGGAATAAACATAAATAAAATAGGTGACACAGAGAAAAAAATATTTCATAGTTTGGTGTTTTTGTCATAGAAAAAAATGAAGAAGATATAGAAAACTTTAGAAGCTAACTCCATTCTAATTGTAAGAAAAGTAATACCGTAGGAATTCCATCTGTATGAACTTGGATACAAAAAAATAAGGCACACATGAGTAGGAAGAAAATAATGTAACATAGATTAATGGAAAACAAATTTTACCAAATTAATACTATTCTTTTTGACAAGATTTCATTACATACAACAATATAAAAATAAAAAAATAGTAGTTATTGACATGAAATAAATAAATAAAAATGGCTAATTAGGAATTGTTAAAATGCAAAAGTAAACACAGATTCATGATCAAGCAAATTTCTTTCTACTGGTATCCATCAGGTCCCAAATACTGGCACTGTGATTTCAGATTTTTATGAATGGGTAAAACAAAGAAAGAAGGGATGAAGTTTACAGATGAAATAAGGATTAGTGGAAAGTGAATAAACAAAAAAAGTGACTGATTAGGAGGATTTCTGAATCACACTGGAATCTGGGATCAATAAAACAATGTATTTTAACATGACCAGATGGAAAAAAACCCCTAAAATAAAACAATTAAATGTGGAATTGGAGTGATGGTGGTTAATGAACAAACAGAAACCCTTGCAGAGCATGTTTACACAGCTGGGGAAATAGAAACGTCCAGGAGGATTAGAGGACTGTTACAGAAGATCAGCTGAACATGAGATGCAAATACAAGACCGTGTGTTGGTTTTGGCTGGGGTGGAGTTCATTTTCTCCACAATAGCCAGAATGGGGCTATGGAGAAACAGTGTTGCTAATTCAGAGCAGGCTAGCGAGTTAATTCCTTGTTTTGTTGTGCATGAACACGTGGCTTTGGCTTTACCTATGAGATTTTATCTTAACCCACAAGTTTTCTCATTTTCACTCTTCCAATTCTCTCCTCTATCCCCCCTGGAGGGGAGTGAGCGAGTGTTCGCATGGGGCTGAGTTGCTGGCTGGGGTTAAACCATGACAGACAGAAAACAAGAACACTTAGGTTACATACAAAATACTTATATAGTTCTTGCAGATTTCCCTATTGAAATTTAACCACGCATTAGGGTTTTTTACTGCATGCAGGGTTGACCATTTGGAGAACACAGTGTTTGTCTTTACATCAGGAAGAAAACTATTAGAGTGAGGCAGTTAACAGAAAAATAGAAGACAGCTTCAAGGTTCAAGAACTGCACTTGTGAGAATCTCAAAAACCCCAAACAATAACCTTTGATTGTATTAAGAATTTTCTGATAGGAGATGCTTTAGTCTGGCAGACACAAGTACACCAAGATTAAATGACTACAAAATTCAACATATCAAAATAAAAGCTATTAACATCATTTAAACAGTAAGTTTAATTATTGAAATAAAATTTAAAAACATCCAGAGAAATTCACTTTAATTGATTATTTTTAAAGTAAAAATGTTTTCTTCTACAAGAGAGACTTAAATTAAAGGGGCAATCAATAAGAGGAAACCCTCCAGCCTTTGTAATGGAGAATTGCATGTTAGACTATCACACGTCCTCTCCTGTCTTTATAAACAAGAAAAAAACATGAAATAATATCACTGATATGTTAGCAATTTTATTTGGTGAAATACTGAACTAGATGAAACCTACATAATGTCTGTGCACATGGCAGGATCAACATTCCTTAAGAGGTAATATTGATGCACAGGTGTCATTCCATTGCTCAAAGAAATTGAAGTTAACACTTTTGTCAATATATGTAATGGCTTAATACTATTCTACAGAGTAATCTAATAAAATGCAATTAGAGTTTTTGTTTCTGAGGTTGATTTCAGCATAAGCTTCTGTGTAAATAATTTATACTGTGTAAAGAATATGAAATTATTAAATAATTTTATAGAAATGCATGACTTCATTAAGGAGTACAAATGGTAGATTAAGTCTTATCACAAAGAGATTCAAGATACATTTCAAGAGAATATATTTTATCTGGATGGGGAATCAGTTGTTAAATTATACACCACGGAGATCAGCAAATACTAGGATGGAAGTCAATGGAAGTATCAGCAATCCAGGAGGTTATGTTATACTTCATCAGTATCTACCTCTACATTTAAAAGCAAATTGCAAGGTGATGATATACTTGGTAAGGAATAGAGAGTGGAACGTAATGCTAATGTGCCATCACACAAATAAGAAAGAAAATCAAGACACAAATCATTGGGGATTGCTTATAATCTCTTTAAATATTTCCCCATGTGAAAAATACTATCCATTAGACTTCGTGACCTTTGCAAACTTCATTTTGAGTAATTAAATTTTGCCCAACTCAGACATAACCAAACTTAGATTTGTCTGACAGGACAATCAATTACTCTATAGACCTAATGCCAAGGAGATGGGAATTAATTTTTAAAAATAGTAATAATATTAATAATTTCTAGAAAATTCCCACTCTTAATGAAACATTTCTGCTTCTTACAGAAACATTACAAAGGGCAGTTCAATGTCTTTAGAATATAGAAGGACAGAAGTCAGTGAAATGGAATTAGATTCAAACAGTCTTTATTTAATATAATTTTAGATGTCACATCTTAAGTCACCTAGTGTAAACTACATAAATGTCCTTAGCTGCTAGCCTTTGGAGAAAACTCACAGAGTTCCAGATGTAAATGACCACCTAACCTTTTAGAATTTATCCTCAGATCCACTTGTACCACTGCCCTGACTGCAGAGGAGGCTTAAATGACTATATTATATGAATCTGAGACTCTGTTCTCCAACTTCACATTCTGTGATGTGAGATGGCTGCCTTGGTGAAAACAGGGTACCGTTAAGGAAACAGGCCAGAGAGAATTTTTTACTTTAAAGTTTATGGACTTTGCTGAAGTCTTAGAAACATCCTATAGACAATAGGACTTCTCACGCAGTGAAGGACTTTGTTTCACCAGAAGTCTTGACATCCAGGGAACAATCACATTCACTGAAAGCTGGGTCTAGCAAACCAAACTGGGTGAAACACAGAAGACAGATGGAGAAGCAGACCAGTGCTCTTTCAGGTGAAACTGAAAACTCACATCTTCCAATGATGAATTTCCCTCTAGTTAGTCATGCAATACAATGAATGATGATATGGATGAAAGTCTGCAGCTACTGAAAAAGAACTAGCATCACAGAATACTTCAAATTTGACATTTATCCAAAAGACATCCAAAAGACATCCACTGCACATCACAGTCTTATAAGAGATGATGGCTGAGAAACAAGCCCCTTGCTCCATGTTGCTGTTAACAAAAATTATAAGACATAAAATGGAAATTACTTTTTCATGAGCAATACTACATTTTTGACACTTATTGGCTGGTGAACTATTAAAACATAAATAAACTATCTGAGAGTTAGAAGAAGAAGAGTCATCTATCAAACATATCAACATATTATGCACTTTATGAAGAAGCAAGCAAGCAAATAAATATTGTGAGATGTGCTTCAGTAGTATATGATGTTTAAACACACAACTGAAACAGTCTTGCGCATAACAGAAGTGCATAAACAGCAAGGAAAAATGGAAAAAAAAACAATCAGGAAAGAGACATTAGCATTAACAATCGCAGTAAAACCATGTAAGTTTCACCATATCTAAACTTCTGACTATGAAATCTAACCTGTTTCTTGAATAGGCATTCACTTGAATGTCAGTAAGTGAAATCCAGTAAATTACAGTCATCCCTAAAAAAATATTTATTTGTTTTTTTAAACATGACTAGCAGAAAAGTAGGTGGTTATGGCGGCTGGCTCTAGCACAGTAATTTTGTTGTTATGACAGTTACTCAAGAAACAGAAAACCTGGTTCTCCCAGTCTGTAAGGAAGCCCTGATCGCCAGGATAGAATATAAATACTCTCTACTCTTCCTATAGAAATCTCTTGTAAAGTCAAGAATGCAGCATTCTTAGTCATGAAAATAAAGCAAATAAGGCAGCCTAACAGTACAATCACAGACTGAGGTGAGAGAAGTCTCTGTCTCCAGTACCTACACTTAAGGATGTTTTCCAATGTAGCTCAAATGGAAAAGGAAGAAAGAAAAAAATCTTGAAAGAATATCTCCTGTCTATGCGACTATCCCAAAAGAAGACAAAGGAGCTGTGCTTTCTCTGCTGCTGGCTTCTTTAGGACCCAAAAATGATCTTTATGTTAAATATCACTTTCATATCATTGACACTGGATGAGAACATAACAATAAAATAAAGTGGTCTTATGATTTATTTTAATGGGCAAATGGTCATTCACTGCATGCGTTGTTCTGCACCTGTCACTGAAATAACTATACCCTCTAATCACGATTTGATCAATTCCCCCAGCACACATTGGTAAAGTGTGCTGCAATCAGTTACACATAGCGCTGGACACATGGTTTTCACCAGGACTCTGATAACAAATTATCCAGCTGAAACAAATCTGTGCAAAGATGTGCAAGAAGACTATTTGCCAAGAAGATGACTATGCTGGCTAAATAAAGGAAAAGAGAGAAATAGCACAAGATAATCTGGCACTAATTATTTTAGTATACTGTAATGGACATTGTACTTGTTGAAAACCAGAAGCAGCCTACTTGATTCATAAAAGTCTTGTCATACAAATAAATTAAAAGAAAGTTTTTAACTCCTGAAGGTGATCCTTTTCACTTCATGGGAACAAACAGAAGGCTCATTTCACTGTATTTTCTACTCTTTTTTTTTTTTTTTTGTATATTTAATGTCTTTCACATTTTTACACATTTTTTTTCTCTTTTTTTTTCCAAGTGAATTCCACTGCATTTTATTTTGGTGAATACCTGATGCAGTTTTTATTACTTAACAGCTTCCTTTTATCCATGAATGTAACTTGGTGTCTTAAATTTGAAAGCAGAAAAAAAAGATAGAAGCCTAATTTCTCAGAGAAAAAATTGCACTGGAGATTTTACCATCTTGATTATTGAAACTTTATTTTCATTGGTTATGAAAAAGAATACCATTACATTCACGAAAGTAGATTAAATGGTATTAACTTGCATTCCTTTTCAAACAAAGTTATCTGTTGAAGTGATAATGGATTCTAAAGTAAGTATTCTCGTTACATTGTTTTTTACATCATTGTGGCTTCCCTGTTGGCCACATGAATCTCTAAACCTGACATTGTTAATTACAATTATAATGTGTGGTATGTGAATACTTGATTAACTTCATACTATATTTAAGGCAGACCAAAAGGCAATTGAAGAATTCTATCACCAAACTTAAAGGGAAGTCCAAAAGTACTGCTTGCCATTTCATTCATTCGGAAATGAGCTGCACAAGATTTCCAGAGCAAAACTACCATCTATTCAAGCCTTGAAAATTAAAG
Organism: Struthidea cinerea; assembly: GCA_013397865.1. Lineage (NCBI taxonomy): Eukaryota > Metazoa > Chordata > Aves > Passeriformes > Corcoracidae > Struthidea > Struthidea cinerea. The sequence goes on along the minus strand of VZTI01000066.1, from coordinate 889,819 downwards.
TTTAATTTGAAAGGCGATCAGCTAATTCTACAGGCACAAGACAGGCACTAGAACTCGTCAAAAACTTATTGATGGGAAAGGTCTGAAGCTGTCGTGCTTTCACATGTATACCCCAATTTAGATTTTTAGTTACTTTTACTTGAAAAATTGGCTCTGACTCTCCACATGGCTTGAGGCATAGTTTCAATACTCCTTTTTTTGTGTCAAAAACACCTGTCTTTTTACTTTAGTGCCAGAAGGGCTTAGCATCTTGTCAGTGAAGTAACACAGCCTGCACATTTATAGGTGTCACTCACTTTGCCATCTGTTTTTTAGGATAACAGTCACCACTATCAGCCAGCCCCTTCAGAGGCTCTAACAATCTTTGTGGATTGAGGTTGAGATTTACAGTAAAGAACAGCTAGGTGTATCCCACCTCTTCAACCCATTCTATGTGTCCTTTAACCATAATTCTGTGAATACATCATCCTATATGAATTCAGTAACTACCCCTCATACAAAATTTTTTATCAGTAACACCCTACCACTTTTTTAAAATGTTACAGCAAATAACTGTCAAACAAATGTCTGCAATCTCTGCACCCTGCATGCATATAAACACCAGTTCTTGTACTATGTCCAAACCCACCCCACAAGCAGCTTACTTCTAATCTCAAGAGACAGGAGTAATGTCTCCAATAATACTAAATTGCATTTCATTGATAAAGTTGTCAATCAGACAATTTGACTATAGAATTATTAATAAATACATATAGCATGAAAATCCAGGCTTAATTTATCTCATAGTGACAAAAAGGGGGTTACTTTAAAGATTTTGGGGTTTTAATTTTCTTTTCCAGAAAGTAAAATTTGTTAGTCCATACTTCTTATTAAAATAAACAAGTATAAAAATAAATAGTGGCACAGAGAACATGCCTCTGATCTACCAGTGCAGCTAAGAATTTTTCTATAGACATAACGAGCAAAGTCAAAAAAGAGGAAAGACACTAATACAGTGGTGACGTCTCAATAGTGCTGCGAGAAAATGTATAAGCTAATGGCTCTTAAGTTGGAGTAGTAAAAAGAAAAATGTTTTTCCCTGGAATAGCATTTAAAGCATGTTCAAATATTTGCCTTAATCAGCAACTGCATCCTAAAATATGAGACAGTTTCAAGTCTTGCAGTAGGACCAAATGGCAGAGGTAATCCCAAGCAAGTACCCTCATGTGATCTGATATCTATATTCTTCCACAAAATATATGACCTTGATGATTCTTGGGCACATAAACACTGTTTTATTCTTCCTCTGATGTTAAGATATTAATTAAAAAGCATTTATGTCACCTATGGCTTGTCCTTGGCCTGGAAGGAGTACTTTATGAGTTCAATAACAAGGGATGGCCAAATGAATGCTACAAAAACATTTCTATGTTAAAATCTTGGCAAGGGCTTTCTAATTGTTGTGTTTTGGTTGTTAAAAGCTTAATGTCTTCAGGTCTGAAGGAACACAATGAGAACAGATTACAAAGGTAAATTTTTTGAATTAGGTGAATATCTTCCTGATAGTTATCTGAATGTATAATCCTGTCCAAATTACCTGGAATAACACACCCTCCTCTTCTTTTTCTAACTCATGCATCATAATATAACATTCATACCTTATTACCATTTTCATTACTTTCCTTAGAGTAGGACATGTGTAAGGGTGGACAATGATCAGTGAGACTGCCCTGAGCAGCTATAAAGTTTCAGATGGTTTCTCCTCCTCTCCTTTTATGAAGCAGGCAGACAGATGCAGCTGCTGAGCCACATTTCTCCGTAGCTGAGCTGCCTGTCTGCCAAGCCAGTTAGTTAGAGAGTTTGAAAGCAACAGTAAACATGCTCATGTTGACAAAATGAATTTCTAAGCCAGAATATACTGTATGACTGAAAAAAAAAATTTTATACTAAATCTGAGTGCAGGCTGGAGCTATTTAACAACACCTTTTGGAAAGTCTAAAGAGATAATTCTGCTCTCTCCCCTGTTATATTGCAGTGATATGTTTCAGCTTTCTAAATGAAACCTATTCATTTTTCTGATGGAGATGGCAGATGCTGTCCAGTCTTTCCCTTCTACACTGAACTCATTGGGGTGGGTTCTGCCTCTACTCCACACTAAAGTTTCTGCATTAGTTATTTATTGGTGAAGCCATGTCTTTGTCACAAAAGTAGCATATTTTAAAAACTAATGTAAGGAGTCGTGTTAACATGGCATCACTAGGACTCTGCAATTACTGTTGTCTGCATGGAGACATTTTTTTGGTTATCAGTATCTGAGTATATGTTGGTTAAGTGGTGGTCTTGGCATTGAGTTGTAGCTGGCCAGTGCTTTTCCACTCGGCCCAATTTTCTTTCCATTTTTGAATAGGAAAAGAAGCTGCCTGAAATTCCTCAGCCAAGTCAGCTTGTTCACTCCATTATGACATTGAGGCTGTATGGGTGGAGGGGGTTGAGAATGGTACTGCCTTGCCATCCCTGTAAAACATTTAAGTCTCTCACAGAGCAACACAGCAGTGTCAGCGCAGTGCTCTCATTACTGTGGAAATATTACATGTAGCCATTAGTCTTCTCCCTTCAATTAGTGACAGCCACTTAAGCTGTGCCCTCAGCCTGCTTTAGCTGTTGGCAGCATTGCCAAGTCAAACCTGTCTCCCACTTGAAAAGTAAACTGGGGAGACCTACTGTTCACCAGCCACACTCCTTGGATGTGAAAAGGGAAACAGGACATGAGTATAGACTTGTTTGAAAATATCATGTAATTAAGTCACAGGTAAGCAAGTGGCACTGGAAGAGTTAAGGAGATCTTCACAGTATGTAGACGACACAGCGTTAAAATGATACAATGTCTGGAGCGCCATTTCACAGTTCCTCTTCTTTTACCTTTTTTCTTTTTTTTTGGTTAGTTAGTTGGTTTTCAGAGGTGTGGGAGGAGTTATATACAACGGGACAGGTTTGAATTAAGGAATATTGTTATGAGAGCTATTTTTTTTTCAACTGGACATATCAGAACTGATTTGAAAGGTCAGCTAAAGAAGCAGTTCTGTCTTCTGCAGGAGAAATCCAATTCAAATTGGACAATAGCAGTATTCTCTAGCATGAGTGATAAAGGAAATGCAAAGCTGAAGCTCCTCTGATAAATCCTGTGGGGCAAATAATCTACCAAAATAAATGGGCATAACCTAACTGATGTTAAACAACACCTCATTTTATTGATAGAGAAAGAGATTTGAGTGCTATATCTGTACAAAAGACCCCCTAGGCAGATGGTACTGAGATATGATCAGACAAGATCAACGTTTTCTTATGTGTTAAATCAACATGGGATTTTAGATGTAAAAAATTATAAACTTTGGAGTGTTAGAAATAACAGCTCAGGACTGCATTTCTACCATCTTGAACACAGAATCAAAAAGCTTGAAGCCAGATAATAGTGAAAGCTTAATGTAATCTGTATACTTTGGCTCTGAAAACATGATATGAATCTGTATTTGTGCTGAAATTATTTTACAGGTTGTTTTTTCTTTCAAATGAAACAAAAAGCTCATGGCTTTTAAACACCTGAGTCCTCATAAACTCCATCACTCCTTCCATTTTTCATTTTATGAAAAATTCCTACATTCTTTTGATCAGTTCTCCCTAAAAAAACTACTCCTGTTAATCACAACTGGAATGCTGAAATGTATATAAGCTATTAAGATCTATATTTTGCAACAGGTCAATGAATTAAATTACCTTTTCAAAATATCTTTAAAAAATGAAAATAAACTACATTTCTTACAGCTTCAAAAACAACAAACCTAGTTTGTCAAATCTGGCAACTCAGTTAACTGCTCTACCATGAAATGCCATTTTCAAACAAGACTTCTTTAGATTATCCTTTCATGTGAAAATACCGTATGCAGTTTTTACTACTAAAGGTCAGGCAATTGAGTAGTTGAATTGAATAACAAGCAGGGATCAACATACTGGAAGTAGTCTGCTATCAAAAGACTTCTGCTAAATGACAGATGGCTGGCAAGTTGCAAGGAGCCCACTACTAAGATATTATTAAAAAAAAATGGAAAAAAAAAAAAAAACCCAAACCCCTAACCAACAGAAAGAAAATGTATGAGCAAGAACCACGTATTAACATATCCATATTGGTCAGTCACCTGTGGGCATTTGACCTACTTCTGTGATGTCCTCCTACAGTGATATAAGCTTTTCTTCTTCTCAGCAGGCAGTAATCTTCCAGGAAGAACTGCTGAGAACTGCAGGTATCCCTACTTGCTGATCTCCCAAATTGTTTTTGGTAATATGGGCATTTCTGCAGTGTATGTACCTTTTGCTCTCTCTTAATTTTCGATTTTCTCCTGACAATCCAGAAACAATATAGCACAGGAGGAAATGGACTCAAGTTGTGCCAGGGGAAGTTTAGATTAAATATTACGGAAAAAAAAATTGTCACGGAAAGAGTTATGAAGCTTTGGAACAGGGTGCCCCAGGAACTGGTTGAGTCATCTACCCTGGAGGTACTTAAAAGACAAGTAGCTGTGGCACTCAGGACATGGTTTAGTGGTGGATTGGCAGTGCTGGGTTTGTGTTTGGACTCAATGATCTTATGGGGTTTTTCCAACCTAAATGATTCTGTGATTCTATGATTAGGTCTGAAAGAAGGTCAGCAGCTGCAATGGCAAGGTTCTATGCACCTTCAGTATGCACCACGCTCAGCATTATTTTTGCATATTTTACAATCATATAATACAGGTCAATAGTAGCTTGAGAGAAGCACCCTTTTGAGCTTGATATTTGATTTACGTTACCTTACTGTGTATTTCCCAACAAACTACCTAAGAAAAGCAAAGAAATCTATATTATCACAAAGCTCAGGGATTCACTTGCCTAGTTCCACTTTCAAAGTTGCTAATTTAAGTCTAATATAAGCAGTTGCTCGTAGCTGCCAACGTGCAACTCTATCCATTTTCAGCCATTTAGATGCATAAAAAATATACAACCTATTTATTTAAAAACAAAATAAATAGGTTTTATATTCACAGTCTAGTAAAGATCCCCAAAAATTAGGGATAGATGTTTCTCTGAAAATGTCCCTCTCAAAAACAACTTCATTATGTCCTTCTCTCTCTTTTCTCAAGCTTCTAACAGAAATTAGAGCGAAAAATCCTTCTGAATTTGCAACTCAGGTAATAAATAAGAAAGAAAACAAAGGCTTCATAATATAACCCAGTTGCTTCTAACTATATTTGTGGAGTAGGATTTTAAAAATATTAGAAAACCCATTCTCTGTCATGATAATAATTTCATATTGCACCACTGTAGGTAAAACATAAAAGAACAATATAAGTTTCAACCTCAAATACTCTTTGGGACTGATTAATACAATTATACACAGATTTGCACTGCAACAAATTTCCATCTAAAGTCAAAATGAAGTTTACAATTGCTCTAGGCTCTGCACATATTAACACTTCATTGAATATTAATGAATTACTCTTTGTGACCAATTGCTATGCAAACAATACTTGTGTCAGAATTTATAATTACATTTATTTCAAAATAAAATATATGAATATTAACATATTGAATTATTTAACAATTTAACAATGAATATTAAAGAAGTGAGTAAATCAATTAAGACATACGTCACAGTATTACTAATCTAATGGTTTAACTACTGGTTTCTCACAATTAGGTAACACTATTTTTTCACACTTATTTCTAATGATCAGAAGAACTCAGTAATATTCTAGAATTTTACCTCTATAAACTGCATTTGGATTTGGTTAGGAATCAGCAAAATTCATATTAGTTATATCACACACGATTCATCATTCTAATTTATCAGTTAAAAGCAGACTGATACTGAACATTTAACCCTAAGACGATGTAATAGTAGGTGGAAGTTTTCTCATTGCTTGCTTCATTTTCCCCACAATTGTGAGCTTTATTTTAATTGTTAATGTGATGTTTACAGAAGTAATTTGCAGGTTGAAAAGCTGATGTACTTTGTACTTCCAATGCAGCCTTGGGACAAAAGATACTGCCAGAAAATCTTCTCAATACTGAATAGGCTGCACTGGTTCTATAAATGTCATATGAGATTTCAACTCCCATTGCCTGAATTGCAGGATTGTTTAAATATGCTCCTAAAACACGGTCTGTCAAATAACAGAAATAAAGTAATACTTTAAATACAGTTTTTGAATGGGGTGAGGGGTGGGTGGGGCTAATACATCTTAGACTTCTCTGTTGCTCTGTGAGGAAATCTGGATTAAATACTTGTGTTTTGCCAAGCCCAGGTAAGGTAAAGAGAGAAAAATTATTTTCTTCTAACTTTCTTTTTGCAAGAATAATCCATAGTAGAGGCAATTACAAGAAAAAGCAAATAGCTAAAAAGACAAAGAAGGAATATTACGAGCAATTAAACTTTTTTAATATTTATTTATTCATACTATAGTGAAGACTATACCAACAGAGAGCTCTTTAATTTAGCTCTTTAAGAGAGTCATCAAGTATAGAAGCTTTCACTAATCTCATGATATACTTATGGTGTTGAGGTTATTTAAGTGAATGATATAGTTTTTCAAATGGGATCAATTCTGAGTCCACAGTAAAGTCAGGAGTGAATTTCACTACTATGAAGCAAATGGATATAATTAATTATGGTGTCAACCACTCTAGAAGAGGGCAACATGCCAGCAGAAGACTGAACAACGATGTGTTGTTTTCTACCTTCTGCCATAATGGCAATTGTTTCCTTGTGCTCAGTTTTGCCTCTTGCTTTCAAACAGATGTGTGATCTCCAGTACAATAAATCATTTTAAAAGCCACCAAATTCAGAAAATGTAATATATATTACTATCGCTTTGTACTGTTGCTGATGCAGCGGTGAGCTACTGTGAAACACCTACCACATGGAAAAGCATTCATGAGCTGTATTAAGCAAGCATCCTTGTCCGAAACAAATTTACGATAACTATCACTCTAATTTCACACTACTGCAACTTCATAATATTCTGAAATAGGAAAGCTTCGTCTCCGACTCTACAGAGCTGAGCTATTAGCCATGCATTAGAGGAGGGACTGGAAGTCCCACCAGCAACTTAATGTAGCCACTGTAGCCAGAGCCATGCACTCAATGAAGCAATACTTTTCCTTTTGCTGTCAATCTTCAGTACCAGAGCAGCAGGGATTTATTTTATCTTTCCTTTTTTCCCATTTCACAAGGGTATTTAAAATTTGATCACAACAATGGTTCAGTTCATATGCATATTACAAACTGCTTTGGGGACTGCTCAGTGCAAAATGGGCGGATAATGTTACAGATTAACTTGACTTTGGAGTGTGAACTGTCAGCTATATCCTTTAGCTAGGGAAAAGATTTTAAACACTACCTGGAAAATTGGGAGGCCTAATCTTTCTGCTGTGCTAGCTTGCAGTATAATCCGAATAATGTGAATGTGCTTTCCATCTGACTGAGGCAGGCATGCTGTTAAGTGATTTGAGTGATTTGCCTGGTATAATAACTAGTTTTTTTCTGTCTCTCTGGATGCCAGGAACTTCCTGAAAATCTTTGCCTATGGGTTGACACGGACTGCTGAGTAGCCACAAAACTGTTTGATAAAAGCACCAGTTTTGTCCAGTATAAATCAATAGAATCCTGCTGCAATAGCTGTATTTGACTACAGCACTCAGCTGTTATCAAGTAGGGGACCTGTTCTGACTATTTTAACTTCAGAGTACATATCTTTTTCCCAGCTGGTCTTCAGCACAGCAGGAATGGCTGTGGTGTGTGCTCAGTGTTTTAGCCAAAGAGCGTTCAACATTCACAGTGCTCCACTGGCCTTGAGACAAAGATTAACTGAAAATGCATTTCAATGCAGATATCAAATTGTTTTACTAGAACAGAGAATACAAAGTGAGATTCTTCGAGTGTGAGCTCTTAAATCTGAACTGGAAAGATCTTCCAGTAATTTCATTTGTCCTTTGTACCTTATGCAACCCTAGATTTCTAAAAAAAACCCCTGCAACAAAAAGTCACATCTAACACTAATAATTATATACATTCTTGAAACTAGTAAAACATCTCCTACCACCAATGTTCAAAACATTATTGACCTCACCTCCTCTGTGTCTTTTACTCACAAAACCAGTTTTTAGATAGCAAGACAAAATATGTTTTCTGGGTAGACTCCTGATACAATAAGAATAATTGACTTTATCCTCTCCAAAACTGAAATTTCTTCTGCAGAATAATAATACTCCTTTTCTAAACATCTGTGCCACTTAACCTATAAAAATTCCCCAGTTTAGATGTTTCTTATTTTGTTAATATTGCTTTTTGTATCTTTCCATTTTTCACTTTATACCTTGCAATGCATGGAGATTTGCCCAAAGCACATATGATCCCCGTGGGCTGGTCTAAGGAAAGGACAAAGCATCTGGTGATAGCAAGAATTTCTTTTTCTGTTAAATTTCACTTGGAACATGGGGCTGAAAATATTTCATGAACTCTTGGTTTCACGGAAGCTGATAAAATACTTGACTTTTACTTCAATGAAACCAGATCTCCAATATGAAACAGTTCTCTATAATACAATGATATTTGTATTTCCCTATGGTATAAATGTGTTATAAGAATAATAATTATAAATATTTTTGAGTTTACTTAGCTATGAAACCTTAAGTCTTATGTAGTTTGATGGCCAAGAAAATTTCTGTTTCCCATGCAACTTGGCATAATGAGGGTGGCCAATATCCCTTTCCTTCCCAACTGGCCTTGGGAATACTATGAGAAAAACACACCTATTATTCCAAACCCTGACTGACACAGTTACTTTTCAAAATATTCCAATACTCTTATGTGTGGGCATCCCAGTGTTACAATGAAATAAATTGTGATTCAAAGCTTTTATTTTATGTAACTGCAAACTAGAGTTCATAGATTTACAACTATTTGTAGCCTGAAATAGTAAAAAAGAACCATCAGAAAATCCTCCAAGGGTTTCTGTCATTTACTTGGGTTTAAAAAACAACCTCTAAGAATGTGAGTACCTTGGATGGGGCTGTGCTTAGCAAATAATGTCATAAGACTGTTCTTACAACAGGTAGCAGACTACCACAAATCAGGAGATAGTTGGCAATTCAAGCATTCACAGTATGGGAAGAAGTGATCAGACTCCACTTCAGACACAAAATGTGCAGAGGAACCTCAAGCATTTTATAAAATATTTCTATTTTCTAAGACAACTCACAGCTGACTTCCAAATTTCAGTTTGTGTAATTTGAAACCAACAATTTAATTTTCTGTTCTGAATCAGGGAACTCAGGACTAACCAGACCGTTAGCTGCTGACTTTGCCCTGAGTTTCTGTGAGAGCCCTTACAAGTTATTCACACTATCCTAATAAAACAAGTAAAAAGATAACACTCTATATATCTGCCATATTCAAAGAAAGAAAAAGCGAGAGGAAAGGTAGAAAGGAGGGAAGAGGAAGAGAAATGTGCAAGAAAGTCTGCATGTCATTGTGAGAGACTGGAAACACAAAGGAAATCATCAACCAATCTGCTGGACTCTGGTCACTGCAGCTGAAAGACTGATTCATGAACTCTCCTCCCAGATCCTGGTTTGCATCACACCTTGCCTGCAATTTTGGAGACTCATCTTTCTCCTCTGTCTACGAGATTAGGATCCCACTGCTGCCACAAGAGGAAAGGTACCATTACTGTGGTCCTGGTCAATGCCTTGAAACATGGGATGGTTGTGAGAGACTGGAAAGATTGATGTCTCAAGACATTTTGGGGTGAATGTGTGTGGGGAAAGGGGCAGGTCAGGCCTTGCTCTGTTCAGGTGATGCCATGTCCTGCACCCCCCAACCCTTAGATCCTGTATCCCAGCCCTGTTGTGGCTGCCAGTCGCTGGCACAGCAGAGGCAATGGTTCACACCCAGGCCCTGGAGCCCCAGTTAAGCCCCAGAGTGGCCAAATGACCACAAGTCCCAGCTAGGGGAAGGGCCCAGGAAGGCCAAGGAGTATTTAAGGCCGAACACGTGGCAAACATGTCTTGACCCTATCTCCTCTTGGAATTTCTAACAGCTGAGCACTACTGAAAGCCAGGAGCTGGTTGGTAGCTGTATGTATCCTTTTCTATATCTGTTCTGCCTTTCTCTCTTTCTACTTCTTCTAATTCCCTCTTCCTGGAATTTTTGAGGAACTTAATATAGAACAGGCTTAGAGTTTGTGAAGTTGAATGGGTTAAATTAATGCTTTGGAAGTGCTCTACGTTGATTGAAAGGTGCACTGAACCTCTTGCCAATGTTCTCTGATTTTCTAAAGATGCCAATAAAGTATTTTTTGTTGTTTTGACCTTTTGCTAGTATTTCTCCTATGCTTCTAACTATGAGTACATGAACAAGCATAAGCCCTTTTAAAAGCCTCATCAAGTGAATTTTTTGGAGCCTTACAGTGCTCAATGCTAAATTGTAAATAAAAGAAAGATACAATATGCCAATATAGCCAAACACAGTAACCGCCAAAAGTGATCTACCGCTTAGCTGCCTTGAGTGATTTGAAGTTCTCTCTTAAGCACAAAAAGCTAACTTATGCACACTATTTCTGTAAGGTTTTCGAAAATGCTACGGGAGATTCAGTATGTTCAATAACACAAGGTGCTTACTGTTAGCATTATTTTCCCTATTTTGTCCAATGACAAGGCTTTTTTCAAATCTCTTTCTCAATTTTTCAAGTAAATTATTTGCGGAAAATTGTATTTTACTCATTTAGATGAATAGATATTAAGAAAAAAAACATAAATAAAATGTGTCAACACAGTTTTCACAGACATATTCAGAACAGTTTTGTGATTGTCAGGATTCCTATGACTGTGATTATGGTAGACTGTCATGATTTTGAATTTTTGCTCAGGGAATGAGAGTCCCATTTTAAACTCAGTGATTTCCATCTAGACTCCATGCTTCAAAGTGGCAAATAAAGTTCATACCTGCCTAATTTTTCAGAACATATTTCTCCTGCAGAAGCAGTTCAGTCTGTGTCTGCTAAATACACCACTTAGGTTCTATTGAGACCCGAGTAACCTGTAATAAGATATTCCTTTTAAACATAAATTGAATCTAACCAGAACTTGACTAGAAATTTAACCTTTTTTGATGCATGTATGGGACCGAGTTTCAAGCTATGTTAAAATGTCCTTGCTTCCAAACCATGATTTGGTTTTACTGTAGCCAAAAATGACGCCTGTTGCATGCAGTAATTAGATGCCTATTAAGTAAGAGAGTTAGAATTTACTTTCTCGTAACGCGGAAATAAGCACACTAAAATAGCATATCCAGGTACAGTATATAAACATACTCTCACATTGTAAAAACATTAATAACATCTTGCAGTGCAGCTCAGTTTTAATGTATAAATAATAGCCTTAATTGGCAAAGACACAGATGGAGTTGTGATGCAGTGGCACAAACAGGGTGCATAAAAAATGCAAAAGTATTACACTCTGCAAGATAAGAACTAAGGATGCAGAGTAGGCAAGAACAATGTCTGGTAAAACCAAAATAATCCTGCAGAGAAGGCAGGCAGGGTGTCTGATGGAACCAGAATAATCCTGCAGAATTTGCAAAACCAGAACAAGCCCTCATCCCAAAAATAAATGTCGAGAAGCTCAGATCACCCAATTTTCTTTTGGGGAAGAGGCAGACGAACACACAACACCAATGGTGTTTTACAGGGAGGGATGAGGAGGAAAGAAGGTGACAGACTGTTACGGCTTTGCCTCTCAAATTGTTCCCTGGACTGATGGAATATAGCTATCAGGATGAACTAAAATGGTATCACTTCAGTGGCATTGTACACTTGTAACTAATTTAAAATAAGCTTGTCAGGGATGATGGATAGTGATTAAGTGCTAACTACTGGCAATGTGTGCTTTTAACAAATCTAGTCCATACAGTCAAGAACCATTTTGAAGCTTGAAGCTCGCTGGTTTTGGAGTCTTCTCCCATCATATTCCAATCACACTGTTCTTTTAAATTTAAACATATAGTATATAGAGAGCTCCCTGCATTCATCTGCAATATTATGTTTACATTATAAATTTCCATGAGACTGAAACAAAATTTTCTAAATGCTTAAAGATTCATCACACTAAAGCAAGAAGCAAGATGAAACACATACAGTTTTTCCACCTGACTTACAGGTTAACGTAGCCTTTAGGACGTTTTGTGGGTTTGTAGTGTTTTTCTTCTCCTTTTTATACTAAATTAATCACCTTGGAAAGACATGGAAAAGGTAATACTAAAATAGTAAAAATAGTAAAAACAAGTAAAATAATAGTGCCTATTGTCCTGGTCTATATGTGTATACTACATATGAGTACAGATGTGTACATATATAAGTCAGATACAGGGAGTATTAGGATTCATTTATTTATCCAGGCCTAAGATGTCTTCTCAGTGTATGAAGAATTGCTGTGGGCTCTTGAAGTCACTGCAAGTGCACACACACCCACACCCCCCGCCCCCCATATATTATTATCTATTTTGTACATATATTGATGCTTTTTAATAGTAGAGCAAGAGCTCCTCTCAGCCCTGGTGTTCTCCTCTTTCTGGGTATCTCAGATATCATATACCTCTATGAGACAGACCTGCAATGAATTCTCTACAGAAGAAATGCCTTAGCATATAGAAAAGCATAGAAGAAAAACAAAGGAACCACACTAAACTCCCCATACTTAAGAATTTTAAAAGTTTATACACCACTTGCTCCAGCAGCACACTTTTCAGTGTATTAAAAAGAAAGGGAAACAATAGATATAATCTCTCTACTTTCTCCTTACTCAGTGAAACAGCATCTGATTTAATTGTACATCATCAGATCAGTTTATGGAAGTAGTGATGCTAATGGTGGAGTTATCAGTGGGCTCATTAATTTCTAGTCGCTATTTCTCTTGACCTAATTTCCTTTCCCGCTTGAAATCTGTTTGAAATTTCATCTGACTACAATCAGGTTTATTGGAAATATTAATGACTGTGCTCTCCCCATAAGCCACCAGAAGGGTAATTGACTTGAAAGATGAATTACAACATCTGCATTAACAGAATATAGAGTTGTAGAGTGGAGTCTGGCTCTTTGTCCTTTGCTGCCCTCTCTTCCTTCACTTCGAATGTGAGCCTGACAATTAAAAATTTTCTTTTTTTTTTTTTTTTTTAAGACAGATAGCCCTCTGAGAGTAACATTAACAATACAGATTACACACATTACATACTGTAGTTTATAATAGATGGTTGTTTATCCAAAGCTTGGGGAATGTCTCTGGAAACTTACTTAGTCTCTGAAAGAAACTGGAAATTGCTATGAACTACAGAGCTCTTCCTGATATTTATGGGTGTATGATACAAACACAATTTCTTACCATTATTTGCCTTAACACAAAACAAAACAAAACAAAAANTAACATATTTTTCACAAAAAAAAAAAAAAAAAAAAAAAAAAAAAAAAAAAAAAAAAAAAAAAAAACAAAAAAAAAAAAAAAAAAAAAAAAAAAAAAAAAAAAAGAGAGAGAGAAAAAAGAGAAAGGAAGGAAATATCTACTCTTCTGGATAAAGAATATTCCCAACTGTTCAGTGAACATTCTTTCAATGAGAAACTATTATGAGAGGGGGAAAAAAATCATTAAAATGTTGTATGTTAGCCCACATCGAGGTCTGTCCTACTTACAAAAGTGTTTAAGCACACAAAAATCAAGCACACAGAGACACTGAAAGTAACTGGGGAAGAAGAATGTGGCAAGAATCTGTGGCTCTTTCAATGCAACGCTCACAATGTTTGTGCCCCACATTTTTAATCTGACACCACTAGATCTAAATAAAACCTTCCACAACAACATGAAATTTTCTTTTAAAAAAACCAATACAGAACTATAACAGTGAAGATATTTCAGCATTTTCTGTTATTGCATAAAGAACAACTTAATACAAAAGAGAAGATTCAAGAGAAAAATATTTTGATTTTGAAAATTTACATCGTGTAGTTTCTTCCTCTAAAATAATTTTGTAGTCAATTCTCACCAGTACTTTAGTATTTACCTTCTTAATTATTCATAATAGCACATGGACATGAGGATTTGGAGGAAGGAGGCAGTGGGAAAAGTAATTTTATTATCCATAGCAGAACTGCTTCAAATACCTCTCTCACCATGTCCATCTTCATAGAAGAACAGAGGATGAAAGGATAAAGAATAGAAGATAAAATTAAAAGAAAAAGAAAATGCAAAAGCTACTTTCCTCGCACTGAGTGAAGGAACCAGATAATTGATTAGTCAGATAAATGAACCAAATTAGTCTGAAGGTTATTTAGTTTTTCAGACACAGACAACAGAATAGAAAGTCAGTTCAGCATTGACATTATCATCCATAATGTCAGTAAAGTGAAACAGTTTTAACAGTCTTCTATGTTGATTTCTTCACTCCAGCTCCTTCCTACCTCTTTTGGATCATTTTCTGATATTTTTCTCATACTGATGTGAAAAGAGATTGAGAATTCTGTCTCTCTCTCATTTCTATCTCCTAAAGTACTAAGCTATCTCTTGTTTTCAGTATCTTTTCCTGTTTCTATCTCTGACTTAAATCTTGCTTAAAATTATTAAAATCATCAAAGGTTTTAATAGTTACAAAAGCATTCCCTTTACAGACAATTATGACTCAGTTACAACAATTATTCTGGAAACTATGTTTACCCCTACAGACTTCAGCTTTAGAATTACTTCTGTCAGGGAGAATTTTACTTTAGGGAATTATTACCACAATACTGCTTCCACGACAAATAAAAAAAAAAAAAAAGGTTCTGCTGGTCACAAATAAAACCCTACAGAATATCTGAGCTTGGACTTAGACATTCAAGAAACATAAGGATTTACTGTACTTCTGTTCACCTTAATTTCACCTCAGTCAGTATAACCTCTTGGGTTAATCACTTCTTATGCTCACCTCCTCAGAAGTCAGTTTCACAAAACGCGTGTGATAGCATCTGCTTCAGTTAAAGCTGAAAAATAGTTTCCATTATAGCTATCTGTTTTCAGACTCCCTGCTTATTGTTGCCTCAATAGCATTCTGTGTAACTAGAAGCACTCAAAACCCCCTCTGCGCTATCCCAATTTTTACTCCATAACACTATTTTGTTTCCTTTACCAAAGATGGGAAGATCATGGATAAAGCAGCCACGTTGTAGGTGGTGTCTAAAGGTCTACACTTAGCTCAGCAAGGAACAGCTTCACCCTTTCTCTTCAACTGTCAGCTTTATCAAGAATCACATGCAGTGAATATCCATTTCTGTTCTTAACTTTTTCTCACTTTTTAAGCATGCCTTTGCTTGATAACAGTGACATATTACTGCTGTGCCATAGTGGATTCTTTACCCTTATATCAGAAAATCCCAGTTCATTAACTTACTGAAAGGTTTTCAGGCTTCTAAGTCTTAAGAACAGTTATGTGGTTTCTCCCCACTTTCAGATGTTTAGTGATGGCAACAATTTATTTAAGGAATAACAACATGGTGTAAAAGCTTTTTAACTTGTAGATCTCATTTTAAGACACTAGAAGACAGGCAAAAGTGGATTAAGGACACACACTGAAATGTTGGGTGAAAAAGTATTTGAGGTCTGGCCTCCATTTTTTCAACTAATCAAAAGGCAGTACTAAAATGAAAGCATGGTTCAATGTATCTAACCTGTGCTTTCACAGAGACTCATGTCTTCACTGTGGTACCATGCTCTTTCAGGAAGAAGCACTTTAAAGTTTAATTAGGCTTCACCAATCACTCACAGACTAAGATAGGATTCTTCCTTTTACCTTTTAGGAATAAGTCAGTTCTTCAAAACTATAAAGTCTTTCAAAACTAGAAAGCTATAGGACGTGAACCGAGATTAAAAGACATCCCTAATGGAGCTCAAAACTTTCTAAGTAGTATTTTTCATTCCCTGTTTTGCTTTCTAACACATTCCTGTTTTCCAAGAGGAAAAGAGGAGAGATATTTTTAATACTTGCTACAGCAAGTTATTTTTACTCCATCACTACCACAAAATCTCAATGGTGGAAGGAATGAAATTTCAGGAATCTCTTTTTTATCTTCGTTTGTTTATTTTCTGGTATCTGTATGATGGATCAATACAAGAGGATACTCCTCTAAAGGGGAATAAAATTGAGATTTTCCCACAATTTAAAATGCCATTGTAAAACTTTGCTCTGGTCTTAAACAAATTTTTGAGCATTGGAGGTCTTGTAGTGTCTCTCAAGGTGGCAATTAAACTGCACGCAGAAAATGGTACTTATAGTTATTTTTGTAAGAGAAATAGAGGAATATTGAAGGAAAAGGAATTACATGCAAGAGAGATCCCATTTAAGCTTTAAACTGTGATGTAAATGGCACATCTTCTTGAAGTCTGCCCCTCCCCTTATCAACCACAGTTAGTAATATTAAACATGAATTAACAGCTGTACTTCTGTTCAGTCAGATGGAAATGGTATTGAAAACAGCAGAAAAAAATGTATGCTAATACTGACTTCAGCACAACTTTACATTTAAGTCTAAAGCTTCCAAACTTATTAGGGGGAAAAGGTAATTTTCCACTGGCACAAACATACCCTACAGACACAGCATGCCATCCATGGCAATGATAATTCTGATTTCAATTAGAACTTGCTAACTCTCCTGTGCCTCATTTTTACAAGGAAAATACAATTGAGAAAGGCATTGCTGTGATTAGCTCCTACAGCCACCTTTTCTGAGTAGTCTGAAGTGACAGCCACAGGGGTAAAAATGATTGTACTAAAATGTCTACTAATGAGGCCCCTGTAGTACTGCTCCAAGAAGGACCATTATATGCTACATTTGTCAATTTCATCTCTTTGGCTTTCTTTTTATCATCTGCAAAAATACTGATTAAGAGAGAGTTTCTTTTTAAGGCTTTATTCTTGTTTAACCTTCATAATAATGCTCATCGCCTTCCTGTACAGCTAAAATGTTCCATACTTCCTACTGACTTTCCTGAGTTTCTTCAGACTAGTATGTACTCTATGAAAACAATCCACAAACTTTCTGCTGGGTTATAGAAGGGGAGGCATCAAAAATACCTGAAAATAACCTTATAAATGCAAAGCAGTAAGTTGAATGAGAAACACTAAAACTTTTTCTGTTCTTGTGGAAGATACATAAACGACAGAAGTACTAATATCTCCCACGAATGAACACAAAATAAAAAGGAAATGGAAATTAAAAATAATAAGAAATTAAAACAGAATAAAAATTTAACTAAGAAAGAAAAATTATAAGAAAAAAGAAAAAAGGATTCATAGAGGCAGTAGCTATTTGTGTGACTGCAGAGAAGGAAGAATCAAAAAAGACTGATTTGCAAACATGAACGACGATAAAAACTGATGGTGGAATCTCCTACTACTTTCATTCTGTACTGTATATTTGAAAAATAGATATAGACAAAATAAAATTCTTACCTATACATTCTTCTCTTAGAGAGAAACGATCAGTACTTGTGCCAAGGTAACTAAGAGCTACATTCTAGGAAAAAGACAAAGTTCTTCAGGAATGCACATCTTTTTTTTTTTTTTATTGTCCTTAAAAATTCAATATTAAGGAGCAAGTTCTTTACTTTTGCTGAACTCTAAGGTGGTGGTAAAGAGAAAAATGGAACTAAGGGACAAAATACATGACATGGACTTCATAAAGACTTACAACCTACAATACTCAAAACTGAAATTATTTTTGTTCGTGTCATAAAAAAAATAAATATAAGGACAATTACTTGGTAATATTTTTAAAAAAAAAACTATAACAGATTATTAAAATTATAACAGATTTACCAAAACGTCTCCAAAAGTGGAATTTAAAATAAATAAGAGCATGAATTTGGGCATATATATTCACACATATGCATAATTTCTAAACTTTGGAAGTTCAAGCATGCGGTCATTGTCAATTGTAACTTTTTAGAATACTCTCTAGGCTAAACCAACCTTCACAGAAATATTTTTGATGGATTACGAGGAACTAGAAGATATGAGGGCACATCAGGCTTGGTTAATTCTGTTCTTCTTTCAACTTTCAAGAGATGCATGCATTTTACAAACATTCAGGTTGGAATGAGAAGCATGGATTCTTGATAAAAATAAGAAAGGATGAACTGACCTGAACTTTTAGTTTGAGGGTTTATATTTCTACTTTGAATATCTTAAAAATTTCTTAGGATCTGACATCAGTAATGCCATTTAAAGATTAAATATCTTGACTTTGTTTCCTTTTGGTTCTTACACCCATTCTTTAGGCAACAGCTGATTCCTTTCTAACAAAAAAAAAATTGTAGACCTGACTAGTGACTTCATTTTGCAGACATATCGTGTGATGATTACTTAGACCTTACATTTTACACAAATGTGTTTTCAGATATTTTTTTGTTCTGTTTCTAGAAATGCAGCCATTATGCATGCCAAGCATAATTTTCCATGGCAAGGAAGATTAACCTGCCAGTGAATTATTCAATTTTTCTAAGGTTTTAAAAGTGTGTTTATCCCAGGGCACATGCTATGCTTTCCTGAAGGTGGGAATGAGCATGAAATATAGTCTGTATAAACCCAATTTAAAATAATATAATAACCTGAGACTTTTAATGTTTGTTAAACATTTTGGACTCTGTGGGCATATGATTAGGGTATTCTTCCTTATTAGGTGAAGCCTGCAAGAGTTCTTTTCACCAGACACTTTCAAATTATTAAAATTGCAGTGATTTATTTCACCCTCAATACCAAGCTCTTGCTTCTGAAAGTTTAGCCTTTCCACTAAAGTCAAAGTTCCATTCATTATGGCTAAAATAAAGATCTAAACCATTGAATGAGGCTCTTTCTCTGTCTGTGTTCCCTGGCTGTGAAAATATAAAAGCAGTCACTGGAGATACAGGGTAATCCTTTTCGCATATTACATTTTTAGCTAAAACATTACTTCTTTTTTACCATGTGTCATCCAAACACTTTCTGAATCCTGTTTGGCTCTTTGCCAAGGCAGACACAGCCAAGACTACTCATTTCATCCTTTTGGTCTTAACAAGATAATGTAGTCCTTCCATTCACTCTCCATTTTCAGAATAGTTTGCTAAGAGTCCGACAGTTCCCATGTTGGCCGCTGTAAATGCCACAACTGTCTGGTTCAAAAATAAATCAGAAACAAAGCCAGGTCAGCTCTATAATCTTTTCTTTTTAAACAATCCAGTACGCCCTGTAATGAATGTATCCTACAAAAGATCGCTAATGTTTCTCTTCTGTCATTAATATTTTATTAGCTTTGGTTGATTCTAGCATTACACCAATATTTTGACTTCTCTGTATAATTTGCAGGACTGCATACCAGCCAGTTTAGTCCAGTGTTACCTACAATTAATTAGCGCTACTTTATATTTTATCATAGCATATAACCCCAGGACTGAGGACTAATTTCCTTTTCATCTGCAAGACTGTACCCCTGCAAATCTGAAGAAGCATTAAGTACTTCTCTCTAGATCTTTTCATTGCTTTATAAAATAGGGACCTTCTGACCAGTAACTATTCTTCTGCCTCTACTTATGCTAAATACAATCTAATTTCTTCTAGACTTACTAGATATCATCTAACTTGTATAACTTTTCACACTATGATATAATTTTTTTTATATTAAACAACTTGTTAGATGCTATTAAGCCAATTCTGTCAGTTGGAGTAAACAACAACAACAACAACAACAAAAGGTTTTGCTAACAGAGACACTAATTGATCAAAGGAAATGTAATTAAATTCATTGCCATTTACACCCTTACGTACAGCATGCTGAATACCACAGTGCCCACACCATTAGCTAAATCTTTTTCCTTTTTACTGAATGATTCCTCTTTTGTCTTCATTTCATTCATAATTTAACTGTAAAATTTCTTTCCATTCATGTAAATTGTATTCAAATACAGATGAGCTAGAATGTTTATACTGGTAAACTGGGAGGTTCGGTATACATTGTTCCCCCACCTTTCCCTTGCCCCAGTCCTGGCCTCTCCCTCGGGCTCTCCCTGTTGGTACCTGTACCCCAACTCTGCCCATGCACCGTCCCTGCAACCTGACAAAGCCCCCCTGCACTCTGCCCACCTGCTCTCTCCGCCTCTGGGGACCACATGGACCAGACACAAAGATTAAACATTCTTCTAATACCCCTATGGAGAGACCCTTCTCACCTGATTTGCTAATCACTGGGTTGCAGGGCTGACAGCTAAAGGAGCAAGAGTGCGGGGCCGTCCAGAATGGACTGAGGAAGGACGGAATGGCTGTCCTGCCCTAGGAAGCCCCGCTGCGCTCCCAGGGAAGGCTGCAGCTGATAAACTACACATAGCAATGCAACAGTAAGCTGTTGTAAAAAAACATTGAGGACACTATTTGGGTCATTCCGTTATGATGTATGACTGCAAAACATGAAGGTCAGTCCTGAACAGTAAAAGTCCTGAGAAAGTACTGGTTAATGAGTAAGAAAGGGAGAAGAATGACAACACTGAAAGCCAGATTATGATTCTGTTTCTTTCTGTTTAGAATCCTCTGATGGTTTTTCTTTACCCAAGTTTGATTTTTTTTACTGTTTTTAGCAAATTGCCCTGGCAATATTACTTTCCCTTAGAATACAATTGTGTGGGTTTTATTGCTTCACACTGTTGAGTGGAAAGGATTTGCCAGCTTGGGAAAATGCCAGAATTTGCATTTTAATAAAGATATGTCAAACAATAAACTTGCTTAACATCCTGTGACGGATCTGGTGGAACTGTCTTGTAAGTGTGTATTACTGCACTCACTACGCTTTTCTGCAGTTGTTAGAGACAGCTAAAATCAAATTCATGCATTAACTTTTTTTTCAGCAATACCTGAAAATCTATTACTGGGGTACCACAACTCTGTTGGAACTGCAATGATATGCAGAAAATCTCTCCCAAATTCAACATCTAGCTTAAAAAAGACACAATTTGGAATAGGGATGAAGACCTGAATTTCAGCCGCATCACTCAGGGGAGGCCTTATCACGCTACAACTACCTGAAAGAAGGTTTCAGAGTGGATGTGTTGGTTATTTCTCCCATGTGGCAAGAGAGGACAAGAGAAAAAGGCCTCAAGTTGCACCAGGAGAGGTTTAGATTTGATATTAAGAAACATTTCTTCACCAAACAGGTTGTCAAATATTAGAACAGTCTGCCCAGATGACTGGTTAAATCACCATCCCTGCAGGTATTTAAAAGACAAGTAGATGTGGCACTCAGGAACATGGCTTAGTGACACACTTGCAGTGCTGGGTTAACAGTTGGACTTGATGTCCTAAAGGTCTCTTCCAACCTAAATGATGCTATGATTCTATGACAAGATAAAGCTGTTCAAGAAGGCAGCTACAATTACAAAGTGGTTAGAAACCCTAAGATCTAGCAGTGACCACAAGATGAGAGGGTGCAGTGTACCGGTAACTGGTTACAGTTTATACAACTTTTCCCTTGAAGTATTACCTTTGCTGTCTCCATGCTTGTGAAAATACAGTACTACACCACAGTTACTCAGAAAAGAAACAGGCTTAAAAGCAAAAAAAAATCAACAACTAAAAAGATCAAAGTCACTAATTATTCTTGAAAATATTACTCTATCAACCCTCCACATTGCTAACAATTTTATGACAACAGTGGAAATTGTCAGAAAGTGACTGAGAGACATATCATAATAATTTGACATAAGCAAAACCAAGCAAGCGTCTTTTGGATTCAGCATATGAAAATGGAAACACTAAGTCCCTAGATATATTACTGACTCATCACAGTCTTCTGTCTGTAATTTTATTCAGCTACATGTGGTAAAATAAAACAAAAATCCTCCTGTAACTACAAAAAAACAAACAAACAAACAAACAAAAAAAAAAGAAAAAAAAAGAAAAGGATCCCTCCATTTTTGCGTATCTTCTTTCAAAGACTGGCTCTGGGATTTGAAACATTGCTTATAGGAATTGCTATGTCACATGAAGCAAATACCCTTGTAAGGAACTGCTGTGGAGACCAGCCATAGCAAAAAATATCCTACAGTTCATCAACTTTTCAAATAGAGCATAGAGATGATGAAGAACATTTCTTTGATCTCTGCTTCCATAGGCACAAGAAATATAACAACCTTAGAAGATCCTGGTTTTCACTGAAGTGCAAAAGAGTAAGTCAGAAACCTTCCCCTACAAAAAACCCCACCTGGCTAGGCAACCTGCATTTGAATACAGGAATTCATCAAAGCTGTGATCTTCACATTTTTCATATGATTTCTTGGTTTTATTCACTGGAAAATTCCAAATAAAGAAAGATAAGATTGTTGCTCTGATTACTACTTCTTTGCTTTCATTTCTTTGCTTGCTGGCTGATAATGAAGCCAGTCGTGCAGGGATAGACCTGCTGTAGCAAACTACTCTGCAGTCTGTCTCTGCCAACTTTCAGTCATGACTACAGCTTTAATTTGTGCCAGCTTTAAAGTACCAGCTTTCCTCAATATTCTGAGTCCTGTTCTCCACCCTAAACAGCATTCCTTGCAAATGGCATGAAGAAAACTGCAATTACTTAGGTACAGTGTGCTTTATGATAAGAAAGTAGTGTAGAGAAGGTCTGTAGTAAATCCTTATTCAAATCCAGTCATAATTCAGTGCTGAAATGTCACCATCTTTAAAAAGAAACAGCATCTGGCAATGACAGATACCTAATTACCTTCATGTAATGATACATTTTTCATGCAAATACTGGATGAAGTTTAGGTGCACCATAAGTTAAAATGTAAAAGCACCAAACCTATTTTCTACCTAATAAAAACCATGTCATTACATTTGATAGAGATGCCACTAGGTTTTTTTTTAATAGCTGGTAATTATGCTTAAACCTAAAGACTACATATAAATTTATTTTAGGTTTTAAACTAACAAAATTTCTTGAAACCCATTATTAGGCCATGTTTCCATTGTATAATGATTTGTATAGCCTTCAAGGCACAGCCAACCATTTTCTATGGGGAATATGATCTTTCTTAGAATTATAGATTTTTCTATAATGTTATATGAGTACTAATTAATAAGAAAATCTCTCACAAACACACCTAGCTGAAATTTGCTGTGGGTTTGGGGTGGGGGGAGGGTTGGTCATGTTCATTACTTTAACTTTCAGATTAAATTCACTTTTGGACATTAAAAGTGTTACTCTAACTTTAGATATTAAACAGACCTTATTTCCAGAGCCTTCATCCTGAAAAAAAGTCTATTTCAAATTTTCTGTTGAGGGCACAAGTTCTTAGAATAAATCATGGTGAGCAGGAAAGAGAAGAAAGAGTGGTAGCCTTGAAGCTGTATTTTTGTGATACCAGCAAAATATATTTTCTATTAAGTTTCAACTACTTTACAGATTTCTTTTTGAAGGGCTTTTCTCTTTTTTTCAGTTTGTAGAACAAGAACTGCAAGCTTCCCCTCAAAGCCTCCAACAGAGATCAGTAAGAAGTAGTCAGAATATTTTATAGACAGATGCTCCTGCAAACTTTAGCATGCCAGCTAAGCCTTAGTTGGCATGTTTTAAAATGTCTTGGAACATGAAACTGTCCTTTCTCTAAATGAACCACCTTCCAAGAGCTCTGGGGAGATGCAAGGGTATTAAAAAGATACAGGAGGTGCAAGGTTGGGGAAAGAGGAAGGGAGTGGGTGGTAGCCCTGTGAGCTGGCAAAGTCTACTGGAAAAGGACCAGCATGCCATCTGCCAACATAACTGCTTAGAGAGGGAACTACAGTTTACAGCTATAGTGAGGGAACCAGACAAATATATTTACATGATCTGGGAGGTAATTAGTATGCCTGTGCGAGGTTTTCTTATAAGGTGCTGAACACATTACTGCATGGGAGTCGTCCCACTTCTAGCTTCTGCACAAGTTACTTTCTCTGCATTGTCAAGAAGTACCTTTGGAAGGCTGAACTTGAAAATGAAAATAAATTTATCTTGGCTGAGTACTACATTCCTACCTGAAATAACAAGATATTAAAAACAAACAAACAAACAAACAACCTGCCAAATACAAATTATCAAATGCTTGACCTATGTTTAATTTTGCAATTATTTATTAATATTAAACTGCAGTTCAATAGAGCTATATTCATGAATTTATAACCATTTATCAGGTCACATAAAAATGTATTTGTGTATCATGAAATAAACTCTTTTGCTAACTAAATGCAACCTCTAATGGTAGATCTCTGATCATTCACCTTGCTATATTGAGTCTATCCTAGACAGTTTCAATAATCTCTCTTCAAGGAAATCTGACACAAAAGGCTGTAGGATTAAGTGTTATTGACTTGAACCTTGCAGTGTCAGAGCTGGACAACTGACCATGGTATATACTCTTTCCAGTAACATTACAGGCATGCTCAGTATGTTAATAAAAATACTTCTAAACTGAAAGAATACCAAACCAAGTAATTTATTTTTACTAAATAAAACTTCTTCTTTCCCCTGAAATCATGCAAAAATGTTATGCACTAATGAGGAAAAAATTAGTCATATTGTTGTCCATCTATACGAAATTTATATGTTGGCTTCAATCTCAGGCTACACTTAAGAATATTCACAGCTTTCATGTGATAGAAAATGTGTGACTCACTTGTTAAGTGGAGGTGGTTACAAGGATTAAACTACACTTAAATCTGGGCCAGTGGGAAGAGTAGGGTGGTTGAAGTTGTTTTAATCTTTGAGGACCTTTATGGTTTAGATCTTACCTTCTTTAGGAGGTACCTCCTTATTTTTGCCAAATGTAGCGAGAGTGATCAGAAGAAATCTTGTTAATGGGGTCTTGATTCACAGCCAGAAAAGCTGGGATATAAAAGACTCTACAGAGGTAACTTCAGAAAGTTTGTTCTACCATATAAGAAGTGACAGCATGACAACAGTTTCAAAAGTATAGCTACTTCTTTGAAACTTAGTCCAAACATTACTCCAAAAATCACAGTCAGAAAAAAATATTTAGATACAGTGTAAGACATGAATTTGTCTTACAGACATGTGAATGTAAACTACATTTAGCCAAACAACAAAAAAGAACACACGTGACAACATTTACCAGTGCAAAAGAACAAGAGACATTCAACAAATTGACATTCGGTGGCACAGACACTTCCACAAGCAGTGGAAGCAGGGACAGGTACCCTGGGAAAAGTTTGTAGATATTGCCCAGTTGTGTAGGGAAGGCGATGGAAAGTAAAACTGGAACTGAACTTAGCAAGGGATGCAAAAAATAACAAGGGGGTCTACAGGTATGTCAGCAAGAAAAGAAAGGTCAAAGGAAGTATTTATGCCGCCAATGAACATGAGTGGCATACTGGAAACTATGGACAAGGAGAAGGCTGAGCTACCTGACAACTATTTTGCCTCAGTCTTCCTGGCAACCCCTCTTCCCACTGACTCAAGTGGATGGAAAGCAGGATGGGGACTGGGAAAGCCCCCAGAAAAAGAAAAGCAAAGACTCTAAGAGAAGATCAGCTTCCTGAGGAATCTGAACACACAAAGGTCATGTGGGACATGATGAGATGCATCCCAGAGTCCTAAGGGAATTGACTGATGCAGTTGCCAAGCCACTTTGCATGATATTAGAAATGTCATGGCAGTCAGATTAAGTCCCAAATACCAGGAAAAAGGGAAAAACTACAACCACGTTTACAAACGTTAGAAAAGGAGAACCCTGAGAATAACCAACCTGTCAGCCTGACCTTTGTGCCTGTGAAGGTCATGGAACAGACCCTCCTAGAAGCTCTGCTAAGGCACATGGAGAACAGGGAAGTGATTCAGAACAGCCAGCATGGCTTCACCAAGGGCAAGTCCTGCCTAACAAACCTAGTGGCCTCCTGTGATGGAGTGGTTGCATTAGTGGACAAGGGAAAAGCTATGGATTTTATCTGTCTGGACATGTGTAAGGCCTTTGACACCATTCCCCACAACATCTTTCTCTCTATATTGAAGAGATATGGATTCAATGGATCTATAGGACCACTGTGCTCACCAATGACCATCACACATCATAGAACCCTGCTTTCCTGGAGATGGCTGAACGCCTCCCTGCCCATAGGAAGTGGTGAATGAATCCCTTATATTGCTTTGCTTGCATATGCAGCTTTTGCTTTATCTATTAAACTTGTCTATCTATTTATCTTTATCTCAGCACATGAGTTTCCTCACTTTTACTCTTCTGATTCCCTTCCCTATCCCACCACAGGGAAAGTGAGTGAGAGACTGGGTGGGGCTTAGTTGCCAGCTGGGGTTAATGTACAAAAGGTAGACAAAGGCAGTAAAGAGGAAGCCCATCTTAGTTTTC
Source organism: Struthidea cinerea (assembly GCA_013397865.1). Lineage (NCBI taxonomy): Eukaryota > Metazoa > Chordata > Aves > Passeriformes > Corcoracidae > Struthidea > Struthidea cinerea. The sequence continues at coordinate 863,377 of VZTI01000066.1, read as the reverse complement.
AAAATGCAGTGGGTGAGAAATTAGCCCCACAGAAGAGTACAACAACTGAAATCACAAGCAATCTTCTTCCATGCTCAGACATCCTCCAATTTCAAAGCAATTCCTTTAATTGCTTTTGGTCCAAGATCAGATGAGTGATCAAGTGAATTGAAAAGCTGTTCTTGAACCTTACTCTGTGGATGCTGAAAAGCTTTGGTAGAGAAATCTTTCAGCTTTCTGCAGCATTCTGTGGGAGCTTTGCAGTTCTCACAGAAGCTATGAAAAACACTGCTACGGGTTTTTGTAAACTAACTCTTTATCTTGTACCTGGGTTTGTTATGCAAGATTGTTTTAGTTCTAGCTTTCTGATATTTTAGAATAAGTGTCTTAGAGCTTGACCAATCCCCTGAAGGGGTGGATGGCCGAGCACCCAATTGTCTTATGCCACTCAACACACTCTTTGAGAACCCTGTTATAAAAGATGAATTAATTAATTAATAAAGATCAAAACTGCTTCCCTTCTGAACTTGCCGTGCCATTCCTCGTCGTTAGTGCCGCTCACAGTGACATTACTCTTTATCCATATGCCAAGCCCCAAACAAATGAATCAAACAGATTCAGCACACCTGAAATGGAATCTAAGGATGAAGGAAGAACTGAGTCCCTGAATTCATTCATTTGATGTGGCAGAGTGGCCAAAAACAAACAAAAGGGCAGTAAAAGTATTATATTTTATGGGACCTAAATGGAGATCAGCTCATTTAATCTAAACTTCCAGAAGTATCTGATGCTGACTACTTAATTCATTACCTACCGCTACATTGAAGGGTTAAATGCAATGTGTTTTTCTTCTGTAACACAAACTATGTAGTTCAGGTAATTTTTACAGATTTTGTTCTTCAAGAGAGGGCAGGTTGATAGATCTGCTGTAAATTCATTTTGTACAACTGATGTATGAGTTTAAATCTTGTGCATGAAAACTTGCATGAAAATTGGTCATTAATTCCCTTTGTTCAAAATTACAGATTTTCACCCAGAATTTTCACTCTCCTAAGTCATCTTCATTCATACAGCCACAAAAAAAAAAAAAACAAAAAAAACCAACTATACTTAGAAATCATGAGAAAAAAAAGAGACTTCTGAGAAAACCTTTCCACTCTATGGGCACTAATGCATAAGCTTGAAAACCTAATTTCATTATTTTTTTAATCTTCAGGTGGAGTTAAAAATGAAATAAAAATCAATCTTAGTGCTCTACTCCAGAATGAGATTTGACCTTGCAATTCATCTATTCCTACTGTGCTTATGACTTACAGCTGTCCATCTTTCTTCAGGCATAATTTGACATTTTACAGAATCATGGTAAAGCTTCCATGGATTTCATGCTAGCATTCTGGAGTTCAATATCTTGTTTCAGAGAGCCCAGGCAGCAGTCCATCTTTCCACATAGCTTGCCAGCACTTGTAAACCTAACACCACTAATGTTTGCTATGCAGAGTTCATCTCGTGTGGGGTGCTGAGCTGCATTTTGGTTTCACAATAAACTAATTTATATTTTCCTCAAAGAAGAAAAGACAACAGAATCTTTGTGGTTTATGCAACATAACCTGTATAAATAGAATAAGGAAGAAGCTGGTTCCAAGCGAAAGAATCGTGAAGTGTCACATATTTAAAAATATTTGCAGAAATGCAGCTGTGCACCCTAAGTCTCATTACAGAAGATGTGAAAAATTGCCATTGACCTCATTGAAGTTGCATATAATCTGCAGATAGTGATTTCAGGCCTTCTCAATGTTGCAGTAGTAGGATAAAATTTTGAGTCAGAATCATGAATTTTGTAATTTTCAAACAATTCTAGGTCTCAATGCAGTCACTACAACAGAAGTATAAAACAATCTTTATAACAATTATTTATTTCAACTTGTCAAATTTGTTTCAAAATCACTGTACTTATTACATAAGAACTAAATGTTTGGTATGTTCACTGCAGAGATCTCACGCTCCTTAATAATAATAAACAAAAATATGTGTTTCTCATCTTTTTGTTCTATTTTGTTCAAAAGCTTCCTAGTGGCATGTTTCCACATACTTAAGTAGCATTACAAAGAAATCTGTAATCTGGCAAATGAGAATTATGTTTCTAAATATGCCTTACATCATTATAAAGACCCATAAAGGACATTGGGTGTTTATGTACCCGCTCTCAACACAGACTTTATGAATAATTTGCACACCCTAAATTCTGCAATATATTGAGCTTCTTGGAAGGGAATTTGCAACTGTGTGGTGGGACAGGCAGATTGGATCCCCTAGCAAGAAGGAAAATAACTATGGCTGGTCAATAGGACACACCCAACAGATGTATCTTTCTCTCCTAGATTGATCATATTATCAATCCACAGTTAAATATCTCTGTGAAACTACCACTTAAAACTTAATTAGTTTCTCCTTTAATTTCTGAGCAAAACATATTTTTTGCTTTGGCTTAGCTTTTCCTTTTCCTTTTTTAAATATGTGTTCAAATTTTTGCCCTGGATTCTATACCTGTCTTTCAAATCTGCTTTTGTATTACCATTTTTGGGCAAACAACAGTGGTGGAACAGAACCCAGAAAAAATTAAGTTCACACACACTGAGCACCAGATTGACCTAAAATATTCCACTAAGCCATGATTCCTTATATTTGGACTCTCTCCCTTTTCCTACATTCCAAATCTTGTGTTCCCTGCCATACAGAAATTACACTAGCTTCAAGGAAAGCCACTAAGTGTCTGTAATGTGAGATTATTTTCCAGTACAATTTCACTGAATAAATACAGAATGCTCAAAAAGATAATTCTTCACATGCAAAGTAAAAGGATGCACACAATGCTCATGCTCCTCTCTGCACAGGCCCCTGCTCTGTCCCAACAGAGTGCTGCACAAGCAGTGCCAGAGCCCTCCATTGCAGGTTGGCTCTTCATCTGTCCACCTCCATGCAACAAAGCCGTTGGCTGGTGCTTCACACTGTACTCAGCACAGCCAGCACATGATACACATTCCTAAAATCCACCCACTGGATGATATATCTTCTAACGGAGATCATTCACAGGGATGAGCCCTTTGTGTCTAAAAGTATTTGGATATCACAGGTTTGACAGCAAAATGTGTAGTTCAGCCAATTTGGGTGGTGCCCCTGTGCATCCACATTGACAGATTATTAGAAATATAAACTTTAACTGAAAAAGCCTAGGTACTTACAGACGCTCCAACACTGAAGCTATTAACTAATCTGGGGTTTTTGCCCTTGAATTGACTTCTACAACTTAGATGATAACCTGTTTAAACATCAGTCTATGTCTGGGAATTTGCTCTCCTACGGTTTCTACTTTTAGGTGTACTTCCAACCTCAGACAAATTCTCATGCAAAATACTTATTATTTTGATAAATAGAGATAGTTTTCAGCTTAGATGAATTCTACTGTCATAAAAAAATAAAAAAAATGGAATAAGATAACAGGGTGATTTAAAAAAAAAACCCACCTAGCTGGAAAAAAAAATCCCAAAGGAAATTTAGGAAAGAAATCCCATGAGTTAATTTGAGATTTGTTATGTTAATGAAAAAAAAAAAAACCAAACCCAACTCCAAAACTCAAAGAAACACTTTGTGCTGATACTGCACTTGATTTCAGTTGTTAACTTCTTTAACAATATGGTGAAGACATGGCCAGCTGTAATCACAGACTACGATGAATAATTTTAATATTAATATAATTAACTTAACCTCTTGGGGTTTCCTTAGTTAGCCTTGGCACAATTTTTGAAACAGTAGGTCACTAGCAGTTTGAATTTGAAAATCATCCTCTGGCCTTATGTTCTGGAATTAATATTGAGGTAGTATTTAAAGTACAGTAAGAGATACAGTAAGATGATCTAATTTACTCCTCCTCACTTTTTATTAAAACTCCAACCTTACAGTGAATAATAGCATGTCAAAACAATCTGTTTGCCTAACAAGTGTCCAGCAAAAAAAGTTTATGTTAAAAACTGTAAGCTTTCAATTTCTGAGTTCCCATTTCATATTGGAAATATTCTAAATATGCTGGACGGGCTTAAATGGTTTCTCTCTATGGACATTACTTGTGCTGCTAAAGTCAAAACCTATTTTGTATTGACTTTAATCAGAGTAAGATCAAACACCTACTCTTTCTTCAGACCTACTTTCAGCAGGAAAGATTCAGCCAACTGGAATAAAATAAAACCACGACATACGAGGTACCCTGAAAGAGCTTTCAATGTTGGCTGTACCCGCAATGGAACATCATTTTCAAAAGCAGGTTGCCTTTCACACTTCTTAACCCATGGCTGCAATGAGTGTTGTGCAATGCATTTGCAGTGGACCTCACACAAGTAGTGGAGGACCTAAGCAGGCACCCATCACTCTCACCTCTCTGCAGAGAGGTGGTCTCTCATTTTTTTTCCCTCTAGCCTTTGCTTTCTGTCACTGTAATACTACCAAAAGCTGTTCTGTTACACACTGTTTACAGTGCCTGGTTTTCAGTACCATGGGCATCGGGAGGCTGGATTTACATGGCAAAATGGCTATGGGCACTATAAGGCTCACAGAAAATATCTGTTCTTTTATCAAGTCTGTTGGTGACTTCTCAAGACACCACTCACTTTGCTAACTGGTCTCTGCATACTACCTATTAAATGAGTAATAATATATATAATAATAGCTCACACACGTGGCTATCTGTAAATAACATTATAGCTGAGAACTCTCTTTATTTGGTTTTGTTAAGGAAACTTCCCAGTCGGACTCTGATTTGGGAGGCACTGCATCAGTCACACACCCACCAGTCCAGACCCTGCTGGGACCAAAGCCCCTTTGCAGCTACAGTGACTCAATGGATGACTCTTTTAACTCCCCACACACCCCACTCACACAGTCAGACCAGGTTTCTTCACCAATTTGGTCCCAGGTTTTCCATGGCAGAGTCTCAGATGTCTCGTTCCATAAAGCCATTTATTCATGGTGGAGTAACACAGAAACAGCCGAAACTGGTACCTCCCAGGAGGGACCCTGAACAAAGGAACCACTGGGTTTTTATCCCCTCATACCAAGCCTGACAAAGTCTGGAGTCCTTGGTTCCTGCTGTGTCATGTGGCTGTCTCCACATGTCCCTGTGCACTCCGTTGCGCAAAGGGTGGGCAATTCACGGCCTCTTGCCTCGGGCTCCCACCAAGAGCTCAACCTGCATCTCCCGCTGCAGTTGCACCCTGAGCTACCTGCATTCAATGCATTCCTCCGTGGTTTTTGGGTTTTATGTTTATATATATTCTATACACACATTTATATTTTTATGTTTAAATCCATTACTAAAATGGGGGAGGGAAATTTATATAATATTATTTTATCTGTCTTAATTTCATTGCTATCATTCAGTTAACTTCCATATTAGTTCATCAAGAACATTTAAAATATTTCAAAACACAAAAAGGGTAAAGAAATTTTGTGGAATACATGAACTGATACACATTAATTTTGTATGCAGTGAGTATGAATAATATATTTTTGTGTTGTATAAATTCATCTTTGGTCTTTTACCTTCAACCAATGATATGATTTAATCAATAGCCTGGTTTAAATCATCAGCAGTGAAGGGCATCAGAGCAACAGGCATAGCAGCTGGAACACTGTCAGAAATTGTGTTAAATATCTATTTCTGCTGTATATTTTCTTCCATTTGATATTTCTGTCACTGTAAAATTGCAGTATAAGGTAACAAGCAATGCACTGTTCAGCACACAAATTCTCCCCTTCTGGTATCAAAGCTTGATAGGATAATGTCATGTGATATGGCAAAAGGTTGGAGAATGAGGAATAAGTAAAACAGAAAAACTAAACCGAGATGTCAGTTTGGCATGCAATCAAAGCTGTCGACTTCTAACCACTGCAGCTGCCTAGGCTTTGGTTAACTTCTCATTGATTTCCCCAAATAGAATTTCATCTAAAGGACCAAATTAAAAACTGAGGCTGAGGGACGGTTCTATAAATTGAAAAGTGTACAAATGAATTGCTATCCAATACACTGGGCAGCTTTCATCTTTCTAAAGCTTCTGATTCTGAACCTAACAGAAGTTGGTAGAGGTCAGGTTGGGTTTTGGGAAGATGAGAAACAGAGAATATGAAACAAAATATAAGGATTTCTTTTACCATATGTTAAGGAATTATTTAGTGAGTGAAGGGTAGTTATTAATGGATGCACTGTATCTGACAATGGAAGGGTATAGTGAAAAATACAGCACAGTGAAGATCATTTAAGTAGAAAACAAAGAAAAACAAACAAAAAGAATAAAAAACCCACTCCAAACCAAAATCAACAACCCACTCTTGTAATAAATCCCTGTGATCTGCAATACATTGCAAAGCTGAAAAACATGCAGTAACAGCCATTTTACTTTGTGCTATTTCCTGATTGCTACATTCACGTACCCAAGCATATATACCCAATCCTCTAAAGGAAGGTCCAGGATGTGAGGGTTTACAGTGCCGCAATATATTAGAAATATGACAGCTCGAAACAGCACTGTATTAAACCCAGAAAATTGATTTCAAAGACTCAGCACTGTTGAAACATTTCAGAATAAAATACTTTCCATTTCTTTCCTACAAAGATCAGTGACTGCTTATCCACTTTATTCCTATCCATGAAGCGTCATTAATTCTAAACCAGAAACAATTAATCTGATACATATTGCATGAAAAAAAAATGAAACCTCTTTCTTATTCATATTTTCAGTCCTCAGAGGCTACTAAAGTCACTACAAATGTTTTATCCCTCTCTGCTCAAATCAGGTGAATGATCACAAATGAGGAAAACTTTTTAAAGGTCTTAAGTAATGTCTGTGTATCTCACCCTGATGACAGGAAGAGCAACAAAGGTTTTACCCAGAATGGACTAAATGTCTACTGATGAGAAGAATCACTGGCACATACTTGGCCAACTTCCAGTTTAGTCACATAGAGTGGGTAAAATCCAGAAGCATTATGAAGGTCAATGGTAAATGTCTGCTGACTTTAATCAGGATAAAGATATCCTTATCTGTGCTACTTCAATCATTGACAAAGATGGTGCTGAATTACATTTTATGTATCACCTCTGTTTATCCTCACAAGACACTCCAGCTAGTCTATACTGACTGTTCATGTCCTTATTCTATTTCTGCATTTGAAAACTTATTTAATTCTGTCCTAAGTGACAACCATGTGGGCTGTTTTTTGCAGGTCTTGCTGAGGACATAATCTGATGTCACGTGGCACAAAAAAGATGGACAAAAACTATAAGCATCCATACACCACTTCAGCCTCTGTGAGCAGAGTTTTCCCAAGCTTCTTTAACAAATTCTTGGATATTATTTGGAAAAAAAACAACAGCAACTAAACACCCAAACCACACCAAAAAAAAAGAAAAAACCCAAACAAAAAAAAAACCAACAAGCCAAAACAAACAACATAAAAAATCCCAAACAAAATAAAAGCAGTATGAACTTGAAGGCTGTGTTGCAACTCTAGGCTCAGATGCCCAAAGTTAAGTATCCACAATGTAGGTATTTAAACTCCAATTTCAGGCAGTGAAGTAGTAAGGCTTCAATCCATGGTCTAATCACAGGGTGTGCTAACATTTAATATGCTATAAAGCATGTTGCATGGTCTCTAATACAGTCAATATTCAGAAGAATTTAAGAAATTGCATCTCAGGTAAACATCAACAGAAAAAAAAATCTGACACATAATCTCTAATCAAAGGAAATGTCCCTCCCTCCCCCCACTAAAAGATTAAAATTGTTATTATCGTGAATCACATTTGTAGTCTATTTTTATCCTACTTCACCTTTGCATTTAACACTAAGTCATAAAATCTTTGAATTCTGGAACATAATGTTCTTTTTAATTCTCTCCTCCTCCAAGATAAAATGCAACTGAAAAAACTTCCTTCAGCGTGGAAAGTAATTTTACTTTATTAGGCATAGGACAGGTGAAGAAAACTTGTGAAGAAGTGTTCTCATGAATACTTCCTCATCTGTCCCACCTACAATGATAATTATTAGTTTAAGAAAACAAAATAGCATAGAGTGGTATAAATCCAGGAATGTCCAAGAGACTTCTCATACAAATATACTATCAAAAAAACCCACTTAGATAACCTCTGTGGCACCCCACTTACCAGAAAAGACAGACATCTTAGTCATATAAAATAATAGATATATCTTCCATAAAATATTCAGATACCTGAAAATTATCTTTTTTTTTTTTTTTTCAACCAAGGAAAACAGCTTTTAAAAAAAAAAAATCTGTGGGAGTATGTAAAAATGTCTTTTTTGATAGCAGAATTCAGTACTACATGTCAAATGTGTTTAGAATACTACATGCTGATGATTTTTAAAATTTATTTTATATATGATTATAGCTCTAGAAGAAAAGAATACAAACATTGAATCTGTTTAAGTCCTGTGTTTTGAATCCCTATACAGGACCAGCCTTTCCAAAACATTTCAACACTTTCTTTACAAAGAAGAATAAATCATCACCATCAAATTGGCCAGGCATATGTATGACTGTTTTCTGTTTCTCATTTCAATGATGTTCAAAAAACCAAAAACACATTGTACCATTTGAAAAATCAGATTGAAAGATAAGACTGCCAGTAAGTCATGTAGGAGATAAAAAGCTGAAGGCAATACACCAAATCAAAAAGATAATTATTCAGTACTTTAGGAAGTTTCTTACATTCTTCTCTTTCTCCTGCTGTGCACAAATGCAGAAAAATATACATAAAGTGTCTGTTCTCTTCAAGAACTTTCATACAGTAAGTATTTAAGCATGGACAGACACTAAATATATGCATAGCTATTCTGTATGCACATGTTAAACATATATGACAAAATATTTATGTGTCATGATATATTTAATTTAGTGGGCCAAGATTCAGCCTTTAAGAGACTCTTGCAGAGAAGCTTGCTAATCTAGTGAAAAGCATTTCAAACATCTAGAGATGGTGGACAAGCGATCTGAGACTTAGAGGAAGGATAGGAGAAAGTGAAAACGTGTCAGGCACAAGCATAACACACAGGGATTATACTCTGTGAACACAGTGCAACTCAGGGGCTCACCTCAAGTGCCTGTACACAAACACATGTGGAGCTGAAAACAATCACAGGGCTCCGCAGGACAAGTGAGGAGGAGAGGTTCCACTCTATGGACATGGACAGTTTGAATTCTTGGAGATTTGCACTGGAGCAGGTGACTAACAACCCCAGAGCTGATGGATCAAGATCAGGCTGGGTGCAGTGATGAGTGTCTGATAACAACTGATTGATCAAGAAGAGGAAATGAAGCCTCCTTTAGAAAACTTGGGGAAGCATCACAATCACAAGGGTGTATCGCTATCTCGGGCTCTGCAGCTTCTGTGCCAGAGTGCGAGGTGTTACAATCTCTCAAAAGCGTCTCCAAAGCGAAGCCGCTCAGCAGGATCAGCCACACACGCTCACACGCGCGCACGCACAAACGCACAGATAGCTTCAGTAAGATGGGTCGACAGCAAAGAGGCAGGAAGGGTCTTGCATAGATTTCCACAGGAGCAGGTTACTGCTTCCACACTGTGAAGGATCCCAGAGGCAAAGACAGAGAAATAATGCACAGCCCACCTTCAAGTACAGGGCTGGCACAAGTGCCAGAAACCAATGATCCGATGGCACCGGGACGGTACAAAGGCGGGACTAGGGAATGGGAACCAGTGGGGAAGCTCTGGGGGAGTGGCGAGGGGCAAAGGCCAATGGGGGGAACCTGGAGTGGAGATCTTTCTGGGATGTGAAACATGTAAGGTAGCAAGGGGGCTGGGTGGCCAACAGCCAACCAGGGAAGCAGAACTGGGATACATTACCATAACAGAATAAAGCATTCTGGGAGAGGCTTCTATTCCCACCCTAACCTGAGAAGTCTCTGGTACTAGGGACTGTCTTACCCAACAACTCTTTCAAGTCCCTTGTACTCCAGGTCAATTGCCTAGCACAAGACTGGTTGTCAGAGACAAAAAAAAACTCCCAACGTTTTCTAGATGGGTAAAATGGTGGAGCACTAAAATTTTAAGAGACTTCTGTCCAGCATCAAGAATTGGCCTTACCTGATAGAAGTGTACAGGTGGCCTGACAAACTGGCCAGAATACACACAGTTGAAACTATTGCTCAAAAAAAAAAAAAAAAAAAAAAAAAAAGAAAATTACAAACCTTTAGAAAAGTGATTTAAACTTAAACTTGTTAGGGATCTGCTTGGTGGGGGTCTAATGGGACTGCCCTGGAGGGTAAAGATGCTCAGGAGAGCCGACTGATCATCAGTGACAACTTCTTCAAAGCACAGGAAAAGTCCAGCGTGAGGCCCAGGAAGTCTAAAAGGCACAGCATAAGGTCAGTGTGGATAACGGGGAAATCCTGACTGTGCTCAGCTGAATTACAAAAGCCAGTACTGCCTTAGAGTTGATACTAGTGAGGACTATGATGCATAAAAAGAAAGTTAGGCTATCAGGAAAAGGAGGACAAAGGAAAATGTGGGGCCGTCACTCAAACTGTAGGAAACCTCGTGGCAAAGAACATAGAAAAAGCTGAGGTAATAGATGCCTTCTTTTCTTCAGTTTCCAGTGGTAATGACTGTGTCAAACCTCCCAGCTCCTCTGAGCCTGTGCCAGGGTCTAGGAGACTCAAGAATTACTCCCAGTAGAAGACTGAGGCAGAAACCAATTAAGTGCATGGGACATCAGCCACTGTTTATGGCTCTACAAAACTCTGGGTCATTATGGTAGGTTTCTGATGACTGGAAAATTTGCCCACTTTTGCAAAAGAGGAGGAGGATTATTGGAGGAACTGCAGGTCAGTCAGCCTAGTCTCACTACTCAAAAAAAACCTCCTGGAAGCTATACCCAGGCACATGGAGTAGGAGGAGATCCTACATGCATTTACCAAGGGCGAAACATGCTTGACCAACCTGACTGTCTTCTGTGATGAGATTGCTGCATTGGTGAAAAAGGGTCACCTTGATCTTAGGTATGCTTTTTTAATATTTTATTTTATCCACACTAAAAAAATTGGTGAAAATATGTTTTGGGTGGATGGACTACCAGGTGTCTGGAGAAATTACTTGGACTGCCAAATTCAAATGGTTCCAATGGCATCTTGTTTATAGGGATGGTTAATGGGGCTAATGATGCCTTTGCAGCTGATGCCTTCATTAATAAGCTGGATCACGAGGCAGAGGGTATCCTCTCCAAGTTTGCAGATGACACCAAGCTGGGGGAAAGTGCTCTGCACGCTGGAAGTCTTCGTTCCTATTCAGAGAAAGCTTGACAAGCTGGATAAATTGTCAACAGGTACCTCAAGTGCAGCAGTGGCAAACACACAATCCTTTCAGGACAGGGGCTGATCAAGTCGGAGGAAAATCTATTTGCAGGAATAACAGCCTCAAGTTAACCTTGTGAAGGGATTACTGAGACACATAAAGTTTATGGAATTTTCAAAAAGAGGAAAAAGTTCAGGAAATTTGAGTCATTTGAGTCAATTGAGTCAAAATCCATATTGTTCTCTCCTCTCTTTTCCCTGAGAGTGGAAATCCTCAAGTGAAGGATATTTTCGGAGCATAGATTGGGAAACCACAATAAAATTTGATTGCAAGGATGTTTTTTTCTAATTGTGGTTTGACATTTAAATTAACACCAACTGTTTGATTACTCAACTCTCTTCCTCCTCCATGATGGATAAATATTTAATGAGAATAATCTCCACTGTGATTGTGAACAGAGTAAAGAAGTTAATTCTTCCTCTATTTTTTCTCAGGTCCCTGAGAAACCAGGTATTATCTGAGGAGTTACAGAATAACTAGCTTTCCTCCAAATCTCTTTATAAGCACTCACCAGAAAGCTAATATTTATTTAGATATACCTAAAGGAACTTTACTACCCCAGGAGAAATCATGCTGAACTTTACACAGGACAACATCTTTAGGGTCAGAAGCATTACAGAATAAGTGTGATTTTTGACTTAAGCTATGTCTTCAATCTTAGTTACAGATGCAATAGCTCAAATCTTTAGTCTGTGTGACTCAGATGTGCTGGTAACACCTTGTTATCAGTAGCACTGTAAGGAACATGTGAGGCTCCTTTCAAAACCAGATATGAGGAAATCCACAAAGGGTACTATTACATTATTTCTGCTAAGAAAATATGCCTCAAAATATCTCAAGAAATCCATCAGCAAACACAGTTATTATTAACCTACAACTTCTCTTTAGTTCTATATTTAATTACAGTATGTTGTATCACAATGAGAAACCAGAGATAGAAGAATGCTATTAAAACTATATAACCCTCCCAGTGTAGAAACTAGAGTAGATCCCCAACAGAGAGGGAAGAAAAAAACATAGAAAACCCCATATGTTTTAAAATATTAAGGTACTACTTAATGTAACATTCATGACTGGCTCTCTTTTCCCTTACATAGGAGAGAGAGAGAGAGAAAGCGAGATATAGAATCTATTATTTTATTCACTAAGAATGGAAACATTATATGACTAAAGAGAGAAAGAAAAACAGAAAAATATTATATATTGCTGATAGAGAGCAGCATCCTGCTTCCAATGGCAGATTCTTAGCAAATGTCTTCACCCAGAGACAAAAAGATGCATTCCTTATACAAGATTATGATTTACACTAGATGCCAAAACAAGAGTGAGAGAGAACATCTAGATTTACATTCCCTTATGAGCCATTAGACCTGTCATAACAACAGTGAGACAGAAACTAGAATACTTTTCTTTAACATCTCAAGAGAAAAGAGCAGGCAAAGCAAATATATGAGAGTGTGGAAGCAGTTCTTCATGAGGACTGAAAGGTGTGGTGTAACCGTTTCTATTAATACATATACTCCAAATTTTCTACACATATCTCTTAACTTACTAAAATGTATGTAGTTGATCAAAGTATTGGAATATTGTTTAACAAAACAAGAATGGATCTATCTTCGCCCCAGTAGGGCACTTGCTTTTCCATATGCTGCTTCATGTGCTTCTGCTGTGCATCTGTCTCATATAAAACATTAGATGGTTAGATTCACTATCAATTACAGACTGCAACAAGTTTGATTTCAATTACAGCAAGAGAGGAAAACAGCTTGGATCCCTAAGGGGAGGTGCAGACACCAATGGGGTGAATCAAAAATGAGAATCGTACATTGCGTGTTACCAATTACGGAGAGAAATGAAGTCAAGATATATATGTAGACATTTATTTTTGTATAAACCTGAGGTGATTCAGTTTCACTTCACATTTGAGACAGAAGAGCAGTGCTTCTACCAGCATCTGTTTAGATTCATTTGAAAGAGGTCTTTCCAAAGCAATATTAATGACAGTTCTAAACTACAAGGAAGCTTACTTTTGACAACAAAGACATAATAAAATCTAATTACAAAGAAGATCGCTGTTTGTCCAACATTCCTGAATTGCCTCCACATTAAGGTACTTCCTTTACCAGTTAATAGGCATAAAGAGTTATGATCAGAACAAAATAAAAACTGTGAAAACTTCTGCCAAAGTTAATAACAATAGCTGCATACGCAGACTCCAGAAATTAAAATATGCAGAACATTCAATTTTTCAGAATCCTGACTCAAATAATTTTTGTCATCTAGCTTAAACAGTAGAAAAAAAGTGTGGTTTTTTGTTTGCTTGTTTGTTTTTTTTCTTTTTACAGGAAAAAAAATATTCCTCCACAATCTACTGTTTGGAAATCGTCATTTATGTGGTACATAGTCAAGTAAGATATTTTAATAGTCTCGGATTCTTTGCTTTAACCTTAGCCCATTTCCTAGAGTCTGCATCTCTTTCCTCTCTCAAAGAAAGATTCTGTTAATATAGGTCAAGCTCAGTCACAAGATTCGTGCTCATAACATGTCCTTCACAAACCTTCTTTCTGCTTTTGAGTTTGTTTTTTCTTTTTCTCCCTCCTATACAAGCATACTCCCAGATTTGTGTATTAATATGTTGGGGTGGGAAGCAGTAATTCCACCCCCAAGGAACAGATGTTAATGTTGTCAATGCCAAAGTACCATCATATTCCTAGAACGGATTGTTTTGATCACATGACACAAGATAAGAATCTACCCAAAAGCACAGCTTAGATAAATGGAACCACGACTACAATTGCCCATCTGCAAATAACAAAATTAACTTCGTGTGAGATGTAAGACAAAGCTGCACTAGCTGAACTCTGTTACATAATTGTTGCTGACTTCACACTTTGTAACAGATTTGGGCTGGGAGAACAGAGTGATAATAACCTCTGTGACAACTGCTAGCTGGCCTTACATACGGATGATATCAAGGACACTGGCCTGAAGCCACGTGACAAGTGAGGCCGCATGGCTCACTGGTTTGGTTTAGAGTGGCTCACACCAGCAGTATGATTTATAAATCCACAGACAGTTAAGACAATAACTCCTCATGAGTGGACACATCCATGGGCATCCAGCATCCCACAAAAAGACTGAGCCTGAACCACGCACACAAGAGTCCAGCTGACAGCTAGGGCCCAGACAGGATGTGCTCTTGGAGTGTGTGTCCTGTACCCCTGTACGCTGGTTTGAATTGGGCTGAAGGAAATGCAGCTTTAACTGATGTGTGGGTGCATGTGTGTGCACATGTGTCTGTTGTACAATAGGCTTATTAAAAGACAAAGTGCTGTCCACACACTCTCATCTCTCCCACATCCTAAATACATTTTAGATTATTCATCACTGAGTGTTGTGTTTCCATTCCTGCATCCATCCCAGCCCAGCCCAGTTCCCCCACAAAATCATGCTGTCTGCACTGCTGATTATCACCTCCATGAGACAGTAACCTAAGAGTTTCAGCATCTAGTATTTAGGACCATCTACCACAAATATTAAAGCCTAAAATGACTGAAATTGAACTTCAAGAAATAGAAAATCCATTAGGTCTGAAACTTGTTTTAAGGCTCTGTTTTTTTTGTTCTATTAGATTCAATGTTAATGGAGATTTGCTTTGCCAAGAATCCTTTTGAAAGAGGCTGTATAATTGCTATTTAGATGTGCAAAGTACTCATAGGTAATTCAGCTGTTTTTTAAAAAAGCAAGAATACAAGACAACTTTATTCATACTCAATAATGCATTGCAAAATGCACAGTCCTCATTCACTCTACAGATCATCAACATTACTTAGATATTTCTCAGACTGTGAACATCTAGCAATATTAAAATGATAAAAATATAGTAAAATACCTAAAGTGCTTTACATAAGTAACAGCTTGGAGGATTTTTTCAAAGCCTGACATTCACAGGCACAGAAAAGAAGCCTTAATTAAACCGATTAGGCAGGCTACTCTTGTCAGCTATAAAAAACAACCCAAAAGCCAAAGGTTTTCCATGCCCAATATCAGTGAATAAAGAGAATAACTTTTTCCATTTTTTTAAAACTTATAACAAGAATGGGAAATATTTCACTCATTTGTTGAAATCTCTTGAAGTATTGAACCTAGCTGAAAAAAAATTTGTCTGACAAAGACAATTCTTAGGGAAAGGCTGAGAGAGTTACATAAAATGTTCCAGAAATTAGCTTAAAAGCTTAGAACCTTCTTCCTGTTTAGTTATTTTAGTATTTACTTTCTGGTAATTAACATCCAAATTCCTGAAATACATTTCCCTATCATCTGTAGCTCTTAAGACACCAGCTTTTGCAATGAGATGTATAGAACAATATACCTTCCCTTAAAAATGGACTTGACCATACATATATATTGCTCTTAGATTTAAATAAATCAGTACACTACAACTCTTTATTTTAAAATTAATATACAATGAAACAAAATATTAGGCTTGACAGCTTCTGCTAAAACCCTGGACTCAGTACCAATACAACAGGAGATACACCAAAGCTAAGCTAAGAACGTGTGTGCATGTTTAGTCTCACATGGTGTTCCATTGCCTGAATCCACCTCAGTGTGGTCCAACAATTATTTATTGTCGTAAGAAGAATTTGTAAACAGCTATAGGCACATAGATTTCTAGTGTTGGGCGCTAAATAGAACGGAATAAAATATTTCGATTGGAAAAGACCTACAATGATCATCTAGTCCAACTGTGAATACCACTTATTACTGTGTTCACTTTAAATTACTTACCTTCAACTGTGTCTAATGCCTTTTTTTACTGACAATTTCCTTCAAAGTTCTTGTGGTGATCAATTAATTTGTGATCACTGAATTCTCTATAATTGGAAAGGAGACAGATAGGTATCTAGGGGTTTTTAATCTAGATCAATTTTATAGTACACTAATAGAGATTCAACAAAGTTTATTCAGAATATTTTACACTAAAAAAATTCAATCAATCCCCTTATGTCTGAAATGCCTACACTGAAGCTAAAATATGCTACTATTAAGGCTAAAAAGTCAAACACCCAGTAGGTAGTTAGAAAATGTAGTTTTAAATTTATAATCGGATACAGGAAACTCCAATTTCCACCAAATTTTCTTCTGATGTAGCTTAAAGAAAGTTCCAAAAAGTGTTTAGTTTTGGGGAATGAGACCTATATTACAAAGGAAATAACATTTTATTGTAAATTTATAGTTTAAATAGTTGAACAAATGTAATTAAATACATAATAAGACACGACTAAATTTAAATTGCATTTATTTCTTTCAACCCTTAAAACACCAGAAAGTTCTGAACATCTACATGGAGTTTTCTGGTATTAGTTTTGGAGAGACTCTCCTAAAAATACATGTAGTGGACAGATTCTACAGTCCTTTACTTCGCACAAAAAGGCAGTGTGGAAACTAACAGATTAGGCTGCATTTCTGCAAAATAAAGTACATATCTGAACAGACCACGGCTCTTCCTTAATGCAGGGCTTTAGAAATCAAAGCATTGAACTCCGGTTCTTCTCTGATTCCTGACTCTGAGAGTGAAGGACAGACAGCATTTGCCGGACTAATTTTCTGAGAAGTACACATGGTGCTCAAAAGCAGATTGTTATTTCCCCGGCTTACTGGGTTGGAGTCCAGAAGGAAGTGTTAAGCAAGACTTTCAAGAGGATGTCTGGAGAGGGGTACTGTTCAGTAGGTCTAGCTGTGAGCCATTAATTGCTCTGAGAGGCAGTAACTAACCACTCGTTTGTCTGAGTAAAGATAAGAGAAATGGCCTTATTATAAACTTCAGCTGAGAAATTCTCTCTTCCCCCTGTCAGATGCTACTGCACAGTTCTAGTTCACTACAGGCATTGCTTCAGCTTTGCACCAGTGTGACAATATTGAAAGGAAAGAAAACACGCATACATTTGCAGTACTGCACTTTTCATGAGCCCTGCAGGTGTTTGGTCCATTGAATTCAGTGACAGCAGGACCCAAAAATACCTATCTTAAAATCAAATGCTTATTTTACTTATTGCAGTGGATCTTATCTCTTACCACCCATGGTTTGTCAGGTACCCAAATCTCCCACAAGTACTTCGGCATATCTCCAAAATTCAGTGCCTAAAAAGCAATAATATTTAAATAAAAAAGATGTGTCATTCTTACCACAGATCTTCAGATCACCCACCTCCCCAAATGGCCCAATATTGGTACTGTAGAAAGCAAAATATGAGTAAATTCCTACTGAACACAGATAAATAACTTTTTATGAGGGTTCACAAACTTCAGAGGCCATAGCCTAGTGTTACCAAACATATGGGTGGTAACATTTGAAATGCTACATCAAACATCAGTGTGGTTTCTGAAAGCTGATTGTCGAACATTTTGTTGTAGTCAGGCAACAGATTTTCAGGTGGGTTTTTATTGTTCTGTTTAGTGAACTACCAAGTTGTCTCATAATAAGAAGAAACTTTTCTCCTTTTTTAGTTTAATGCACTATTAAGCTTTTTATTAAGATATTATTAATCAGCCTTGAGATTCGAAAAAGCAAAACCAGCAGATCTTTGAAACTGCAGTTAAAGCTGTGTTTAATGTGGGAGCATTAATGGATGTTCATGCTCTGTTACTAACTGCTGAATATAAATAGCACTATGTACTACTTCAGGTTCCCTCCTGAGTATAATACTCACACACCCCAAAATATCACGTCTCCAAGGACTAGAGTCATAAAGACTGTGTGTACATGACTGTGAGAGAATAGTGG
The DNA here is from genome assembly GCA_013397865.1 of Struthidea cinerea. NCBI lineage: Eukaryota > Metazoa > Chordata > Aves > Passeriformes > Corcoracidae > Struthidea > Struthidea cinerea. The sequence goes on along the minus strand of VZTI01000066.1, from coordinate 845,180 downwards.
AGGGAAAGTTCAGTAGGTTACTAAGTTTGCATTTTCTAATCTGCCTATTCCGAGAAGAACTGATCTGGTTACTTAACCTAACAACAGAAAACTACCACGATAGTTCTGAACAATCTGAGCCAAAAAAACACATGCATTTGGAAGGACAGTCAGAAAGTCAAGTATCAGCACAACACCAGGCCTTAGCACTGTTCTATTTTATTTGAGAAAAGAAAGCTTCCCAGAGAGAGGACATTACATTAAGAGTAATGTTTTCGGAAAGTCGGACAATTTCAAATCCATTCTCTGTAGAGTAATATGCCCAAATTGCAAACAAGTACTCTGTGCCCCATATTCAGAAAGAACATTAGTATTCTGTGCAGAATGGTTTATCCACTCCTTTACCACTGTATAGTGAGCAAAATCCTCAGAACACTTTACATCAAATAGTACTTTTACTTGCAATGGAAAACACATGTCTCTTCCAAAGTACTCCCAACAGGTACCTTGGCTATCTCACAGAAGTTCTGTGTTCTTGGACAATTGTATCACAGTTCTGAAAGCTTTTTCAAGAAATCCCCATGAAAGCAGAAAGTCATCTTAAGTATTCTATCTACCAAAAGTATTCTCCTCTGATATCTGAAGTCACATTTCCAATTCAGAAGTCCCTTCTTTGCCATCTAAAATTTTAATTGGGAAAAAAAAAACCACAAAACAACCCAATCCACAAAACCCAAAATTAAAATGCTTTAGACAACCAGAAGTGTTATTTGGTCTTACACAAGCAGAAATGTTACTTGGTCTTACACTCTGCATGAAAAGGCACTTACATAATCCATGGAGATTAATAGGGATAGTTTAACAATAAGGCAGAGACACCAGGAATGCCTCATTCTAAAATCTGCCTGTATCTTCTGTGATATTTTACATATGATTGTTTTCCTCATTTACATGAGTACAAATGAAGAGCAAAGGCACCCAAAGGCAATGGACTTAAACTGGTTAAAAGGCAAAGGAGGAGTCCCTGTGGACCAAGCTCTCTTTTAGAATGTATATTGCACAGTTTTACCCACTTTGATAACGTGATGAGTTTTTAAAAGCATACTCCATATTACCTAATACCTCCCTACTTCTTAGGAAGTCACCTTTACAGAAATGTCGCCTTTGCAGAAATAATAAGTAGTTTCCTGAAAATAATTGGAAAGGAATTACAGGACAAATTTCTATCACAAATAATGAATGTTTCTCCTATCCCCTTAGCTAGTTGAAAGCTTACGGAGACCATCAAAATAAAACAGGAATGAGCAGGGATAAGATCTCATTCACGTAACAATTTGCAGATTGAAAAGACAAATTCATGGCATCATAAAATACAATGGCTTTTTTTCTACCAAAAGCAGACTACTGCTGCATCAGAAGTGAAATATGTCTCTCTCACTTTCCCATGCTTTTGGCTGAGATCATTACGTATTGCGGGGACAGGAAAGAGAACCAGAGAAGCAACAGACTCACAATAGCTTCTCTGAATCCCTATCCTTTTTTAAAACTTCCCTGTGTGCACCAGCTGGTAGAAAGCTGTACAGAAAGCAATCCCTGCTCTCAGTCTTCCAGTGGCAATTCCAACCACAATTAAACTTGGACAATACTCTTCACACAAATAAATTACAGCTTGAGGCTGAAGGAAAAAAAAGTTTTGATACAGAGGAGAGGAAAAAAAGTAGTTGTAAAATACAAGTAAAATAAATCTTATTTTTAAGTATTACGAAGAATGAAGTTCTAACAGGAAATGAGTCCCTTATCCCTGAGGTCAGTGTGAAAAATACTCCCATCAGCTGACGACCTAAATTCATGATTCCTGCAATGGCTCATGCCTGCCATACATTTAAAATATAGGGTTGGATTCATGAGGTCTGAAGAATATATGGCTTCCCTAAAAGGTGTTGAAAAGTCAACATAATTTAAGGTATCATAAAACATGCAAGATTTGTTTCTGTAAAACTTAGAACAGTTTTATCTTTTTTCTTTCTAACTGTGTTCCTCTATTTCATGAGCTGACATCAGCAAAATCTTTCAACCAAAATTCACACTAGCTTTTTATTTCATTTATCATCCCACATTTACAAACAAAAATGTTATGGGAATATCTTGAGCTAAACAGTTTGGATGGAAGAGGGAAATGACAAAGTCAGCATCAAAGATGAGATTGCAATCCAAAGCAAGGAAGATAACAGAAAAAACTTGCCAATTGCTTTTTCCCAATAAAATGAACAGATAGAAGCACAGACCTCTAAGAGTAATGAAAACAACCTACTGTGTCATCATTTTATGCAAGAAAGGGAGAGAGATTAGCCTAAAACTCCTACAATAATATGGATTTTTTCAGCTGACAAAAGCAGTACTATATAAAATCTTTTCTGTGCTTTATTTCTAATTACCTTCTATCCTTTAATGAACAAGAAAGCACTTGATCTTGAAAGTCCTTGTGCAGTCAAAACTCCCACTAAAATTAATGGGACGTTTTTTCCAGCCTAAGAGCTCTGAGATCAGTCCTTAGACTTAGCTCTTTCTAAGCTACTTCCATTAATCAAACTTCTTAGGTTTTTTCCTCTTCTTTTCCACTAGGATCATATATTAAAATATACAGACACTAGAAATCATAACCTTGCCTCAGGAAGAAAGCCTGCTGCACTTTGTTATCCTCAGAAGTTTAGCTCAATCTCACAAGTAAAACCCTGATTCTGAAGAACCTTGATTACCTGGACACCTAATACTTAATTTTGGCCTCTTTCAACAGTTCTGACAGATGTTGTGACAGTGCCTGTGGAAGTTAAGCTGTCTGAATTACACAACTGAAATGCATGTACACAAACTTTCTAAGCAGACAAATCTCACTGAAGCTAATAGAAGAAAACATAAGGGACTCTGAACAGCCCTGTGTCTCACTCCCAGCAAAAAAGGAGTTAAGGGACTAAGGTTCAATGCCTATTTCTCCTGTTGAGGCTCACACAACCTGCAACATATGTCTAACATGCCTAAGAGGAATAAAATTAAATCGTTACTTGTATGCCTCAATAAACCACTTAATTTTGCAGACTTCGTTTTGCAACAAAAACTAGCAAAAAATTCTGTACTCAAAGGAATTTGCTGTTATTATGGCTTTAATATGGTAGCATCGATACCCCACCTCTCAGTTTTCTCCCACTGAAATAGAATAGGCAGGTCTTGCATAAAAATAAAAATAAAAATAAAAATAAAAATAAAAATAAAAATAAAAATAAGATACACTGTAACCTGTCAAATGATGTGGTACTAACACTGTCCTAAGAAAAATTATGAGACTCATTTATGGCTGATCATTAATAGGTCTTAGCAAGGATAATCTCCTTTGTTTTTGGTTTTTTTTTCTTCAACAGCACAGTAATGTGTATATGTATGAGAAAACTGTCAAGACACCACGGCATTTAATTGTTCATTTAGAGAGCCTGTGAGTGACTGCTGCACCAGCATACAGTCATGAAATAATACAATTCTGTATGGATTCTTACATAGGATTATATCTTCCTGTGAGGATGCTATAATATCTGTGAAGATTCTGTAACATTGCCTTCAAGTGAGAAATTCAAGCATAATGAACTTCTGATCTTTTAATTATATTGAAGACATAAAAGATGCAGCAGATGACAAAATGAAGGAGAAATAAGGATGATGGACTGATTTGCACTTTGACTCATTAATATACACACATAAAATACAGCCACAGTAAACACTAAGTTGAAGAAGCAGCACCAGATTAAGTCACTGGGTTCTCCGCTTTGCCAGCTGGCCAGGTTTAAGTTTACTTCAGCATTGCTTTGGCTACAGCTTGTCTTTATGTTTAAATGATGTAATTTACAGTACTTGAAAACACATAGAAAAATATTAAATAAATAATACCTACTGGTGATGGTTGCTTATCATGGAAGAGGAAAAAAACAACAGAAAGAAAAAGCAGCAACTACATAATTTACAAAGATGAGACATTTTGCATATTTTCAAAAATGAAACCAACGAAAAAACCTACACAGGAACAGTCACTTTCTAAAGGATGAACTAAAACCTTAAAAGGCAAATTGGATTTTTTTTTTTTAAATACTGAAGAATAATTAAAGTAAGAATATGTCAGTGTTAGAACTAAAAGGTTCACAAGATGTGCAGTTATTTTCCTGTGTGAGCAATTAAGTATGTTTTTAGAAAGACAAATGAACATTTTGTCAGATAAAGAATTGAAGTACATTTTTCACTGCCTTTTTCCTTATTTTTTAAACCCAGTCTGGAAACTACCTATACTGGTGTTAGCAATGAATACAGAACACAGAAAATCTAGCTAGACAAGTGTTTTGGAGATGACAGAGAAATTCTACCCCATCAGAAGAAAGCAAAATGAGGCTTTATAATTCAGTTTTGATTCTCAAAGCATGTGCATTCCTCCACACGTTTCTGTATTTGCAAGAGTTTACACTATCAAAAATTTTACTGATAAGAATCACATCTCTTAATCACCATTGCCTCACAGACCTATACCCCCCCTGCGTTTATCCCAGGTTCCTTTGTTAAATAAGTCTCTGATACTTGACTACTAATGGTTAAAATGAGATGTAAGGAGGAATTAACACTGCAAAGACAGTGCAAACATAAGAGCAAGTTCACCTTTCATATTTTACAGTCAATTCATTGCTCTCTTCTACTTATTGTCTATGTAATGTCTAATTAATGCTGATCTCCTGATGTGAGACCATTTGACAGATGTAAAACTTCATCACATGTAAGGTACTGAATATATAATTCCAGCAGAAGTCTTCTCTTATTTTGAACACACACATCTAGATGCAATCCACGCATAAGGACAACATAATCCAATTATTAACTAAATACCTCTTGGTATTTCTAGTACAGTGCAAATCTTTATGGCTGAAATGGATCTGGACTGACTGCTAATGATGACAGTTTATAACTGGTTTCAGCCATAAAAGATTATATTATCATCCTGCAAATATCAAATTATTGTGGTTGTTTGCTTCTTCAGTGTTGACTAAATTATCATCTGTGAAATATTCCACCCTCATCTCAAGGGCAAAGGAAAGATAGGGTGTGTAAGACAAAGAATAATGTGTGGATCCTGAGAAACAGATGACCATCATTTAGGCTTATTTGGATTACCTCTATGTGAAATAAATTGGTGGTTGAAATCTAGCTCAAAATAGATGTGATTTATCAATGAAAAAATACAAGTAAACTACTTACTGGTAACTCTAAGGTCAAAAAGATCAAAGATCCAAACCGCTACCTGACCAACAGTGATTGTCTCTTTGCACTGCTGCTCATTGCGCTGCACCTGTTTTGTGAATACATTTTGGAAAAAGGGGATGATAAAGGCCTATGTATCACCTCTCACGTCTGTGAAACTTTCTTCAGGTGGAACTGCAGAAAGGTCAGTTCTATGAACACAGCCCCAGCAACAGTCAGGGGAAAGATTGGTTCAGGAGCTGCAGTATTAAGTTAGCAAACTGTATGTAATGGGAAAAAAAGAAAAAAAGAGCACACTTTTTGTACTCTCCAGAGATTTCTAAATGCTAAGTGGCACTATGCTAAAACCAAACCAGAAAAACCAACCAACCAACCAACAAAAAAAAAAAAAGAAGTGGAATAGAATCTTTCTTTAAAAGCAGAAATCCTCCTTCCTCACTTTCTCTCAGAGGCAGCGTATTACGATGCAAAGGACAATCCTTTACATCTCAGAAGAGGACTCTAGTATGGTGGAAAGACTCTTAGTCAAGAAAAGCTACATTTTACTAAAATCTCAAAAGTGGATATGATTCAGCTTTGAAAATGGCACTATAGTTCAATGCACTCTTTTTTTTCCCACAATTGAGTGCTTTGACTCCAACCCTATGAAGTCCATCAACTCAAATCCATGCTGGGAATAAACACATACATTGAGACTTTCTCATCAATTCTCTGTTATGAAGGGAGCAGCAGCCCTCTCATTGAGGAGGAGGAATGCAGGTAATTACTGCTGCCATTCAAAACAAGTGTAAACTTCTGACAATAGTCAGAAGAAAATCAGAAGGAGATAAACGTGATCAGTTTATTTTTCTCACTATAAAGAATAGTGATAAAGTAATCCTAATGAAGACCACTGGGATATCAAAGAAACAAAGCAATGCTTGAAAGAAACTTCAGAAGCTACCATGATTACAATGCCTAGGATAGGATTGACTGAGCCACTGTTAGTAGCTTTCCCTCTCACAAACTGAAAAAAAAATAGTTTGTCAAGATTTACATAAAGAACCGACATTGTTACAGACATTCCTATTCAATTATTCATATAACTTGTTTCTAATAAGTCTAACCTTAATTTTCTCTTCTATCTGAATGCCACAGATTTTATCCCAGTTCTTACATTGATATTAATACTGGAGGGAGAGGAAGGGGTTGTGTTGAGGTTCAACTCATTACATATATAATAATAAAATTAACAGATTTGTTTGACTAATGAGTTGAAGGCTGTTTCATACCCTAAGATGTCTTGTCTGTATTGATCCTACTGTCATCCATTACCACCATACTGAGAAAAAAAGAAATAACACCTTGCCTTTTGTGCTTCTTCATAAACATGACTTACCATTTTAAACAAAACATGTAATCTTCCATCTCTTTAATTTTTTTTCTAATTCTATAAAAGCCGACCTAAAGTTAAAACAGAAGTCAATAAAATAATGCTGTCTTTGCAACAATTTGGACAGCAAAAATGTTTCACTCACATTAAACAAGAAAACGAAAAAAGATTTTTCAATAGGATAATGCCAAACTGAACTCGAAGGTCTAAAATCTTGGCTTGTTATACCATCCCACACTAATCCTTTCATTGCCAGCAGTTGATTTATATCAGTGAGTATTACAATATAATGTAATTAGTAATGGTAATATTACCACAAATAGTATAAACAGCTCTGCTCTACTGCCTTTAAATTATTTTTGTAAGCATGTTAATAACATACCATCAAGCATCAATACAAATCCTTGACAGCTTCTTGAAAAAAGATTATGCATGTCTAAGCAATTTTCTCGTACACAGGTTTTCTTTAGAAAACATGTTGTCACTATTCCATTAGCTCAAAAGGGAGGGTATGCATAAAAGAATCTCTGCTAAAGCAGTCTGACTGCTAGCCAGGAAAGCATATGTTCAATAGTCTGTATTTACTACTGGCTGGGTTAGGGTTGTAGGTAGCACAACACCGAATGAATTTAATCTTTAAAAGATGTCTAGCAGTGCAGTGAATGAGCCCTTTGAATGGCACAAGCCCTCATTTTGACAGTATTTCAACAGGGACTGTTGGACAGAAAACAGAGTATATTAACAGATATGTAGAGCAGACGTCTTAGATCTGATCCAGAGTCTCTGAAGTCCACCAGAATTTGGATGGTGTCCTAAACTAGACATCTTCCTGGAACAATTAAAAAAAAATACTCATACATCATCCAAAAAAAATTTAAAAAAAAAAAAAAAAAAAAAAAAAAAAAAAAAAAAAAAACCACAA
>VZTI01000066.1:754892-837584 GCA_013397865.1 Struthidea cinerea | reverse complement strand
AAAAAAAAAAAAAAAAAACACCACCAAAAAAACCCACCACTACCAAACCTAAACCCAAGATGAAATTTATGTATTTTTGCTGAATATCCCACCATAATTTAAGGCCACCAAACTCCCCACAGTCAAAAGCTACCTAACTGGCAAAGGTTAAAACACAGTCTGTCACTGAGCATTCCAGCCTTTGTTATGTTGATCTACCCTCTGGAAGTGCCACTACTTTTCCTACAGATGGAGATGAGCATAAGCATCTATCATTTTGCTGTCAAAAAGTTCAGCAAGGATCTTATTGTCATTATTCAAAGATATTTTCCATACCATCAGATGGTTGGCTGATTTGATTCTCTTTCCATTTTGTATGGAACTATTTGCTTAATAAGATATTCAGAATGCCAACAGGTATCCTTAACACTATGATAAGATACATATGAGCCTAGAGAAAAGTCGGTTTTGTCTGGGTTAAATTACACAGAGATGGAAAACAGATTTTTCTCTAATCTCTTTTTTCTTTTTTTTTTTTTTTAACTATTTTAACTCATTAATGGAAGTATTTTATCTCAGTGTTCTTTAAAATTTCTGTCTATAATCAATATCTTTCATGGAGTATTTCAGTCTAAATTTTTACAGTCTGTTTACTGCAAGCAAAGATATAATGGAAGTGTGGATTTGATTTTAGTTGGTCTGGTTGGTTGTTTTTTTGAGGGGAATGTTGGGTAGTTGTTTTGTGGTTTCTGGGATTTTCTGTGAAAGCATACACAATCATAACTATGACTATTGATGGAAATTTACGTTCACAGGTATACTGACAGTTTATCTGAAGGAAAGGTAAGTTACATGACTATATTAAATATCTTCTATGATGTTTCCACTAAGCAATACCTTCACAATCATTTTCCTGAAACCATAATCTTGAGGAACAAAACCCACCTCTTCTGACTTTTAAATTTTGTCTTGCTTGGGAAACCAAGAAAATGGAAAAGATGCCTAAGTCAGCCTAAACAAAATCCTTCTTTTGACCAACCTCAAATCAGTCACCTGTTTTAATTCCAGTGCTGAGTTGAAATTTTACAGCTGCTTCTCCTATTTTGATTTCACTTAACCCTTTTACATTTGAAGTGGCTGATGTTTACCAATTAGCAATATCATGTTAAAATAAGCAACAATTTTTATTCTTTAACTAAGGGTCATCATGAAGTCATCCCTCCTGTTGTGAGATACTACTCAGAGAAGAGGAAAGAGACTTTCAAGATCCCCACCATCTAAGGATTGCTTAGGATGTGAAGATTAGAGATCTGTTATATCTTTCATCTATGACAGCTGGCATGAAAATACAGAGAAACAATGTATAAATCTTCCTTTCCCTAGAACACTCATATAGAACCAGGACTGACCAGGAAGATACAGTTCAGTAACTCAGTTTCAGTTTAAGCAGCCAAGATGAGCCTCTTCATTACTCCTAGGCTGTTGACAAAAATAATTCACTTGATTAGTCTATTATATTAACTTTAAAAACCACCAGTTGTGAAGGTTTTATATTGCACTGACATTCAGTGTCCTGTTGCAAAGCTAATATTCCCCGATGGGATACAGAATCCTCTCATAACCAGAAAACATAGCAACATATTTGAAGTGTTTAACTCTGAAATCCAACTTTTTAATTATTTTCATAAAATTCAATATTATCCTAAGAAAATATTACCATATCAATGATTTTAAAATCGATTTTACCATGATAATTACTTCTGTCCAATTTTGCAAAGGCAGACAGCAGTTAGTGCTATGATACAATTTCAATATTTAATTACACAGAATCTTTTAAATTGTGAAATTAGGAAAATAAAATAATTTTTAAAGCCCTCAACTTGAAGTACAAATGGGCAGTTTAGTGCTAAAAGAAAATAATTTTATGAAGCCTGAAAAAACTGGGAAAACCATGTAAGAAGTTAAATACAGGAAAGGAAGATATACAAATTAACTTTTGTATGGCAAAAATTTTTTCTGGTGTATTTTACTAACAAGCACTTCCTGCAGGAGTATTTTACAAAGTTCTTCAAATTAATTATATGGATCCATCAACTTATTGTTTTTACTTGCCAAGCAAATTCTGATCACCAAGTGTAACAAAAATCTTTTTTTTTTCTCTACACAACTTTTATTTGAGTGGGTCATCACAGCAGTTTATTGTATGTTCCCTCTTTTTTATATACATATATTACTTATTTATTTGTATCTGGATAAGCAGGAGGAAAAAATTCAATTCCTGGCCTACATTTAATTGAGGATTGAAGAAAAACCTCAATAGCTGCAAACAAATGTCTTGCAAATTTGAAATAAAGTTCAACATTTAGTTGCCTGAGACTTTAAGTTCCCCTATGAAGATGGGGTACTAAAGAGGAAGACCCTCTCACTTTCAAAATTTTCTAGTGTAGTTTTCAAGCCAGCACAGCAATACAGTGTAATTTTCTGTGTGCATACACTCTACAGGATTGGTCATTCTTCTAGACAGAAAAAAAAAACCAAAAAAAACCCCAAAAAACCAAAACATATGCAGTCCTTTAATTCAGAAAACAGACTCTAAACCAGATTTACAACAAACAATTCATGCTGGTCCTAGAAAAAGCAAGAGATAAGCAAGCACCCCTCAAGCTTTCTCCTAGCTTCTGATGGTTTGAAAATCAGCCTGACAGCTATTTAGAAATCCACAACTGTTCTCAGTACTTCATATTTATGCAGGGTAATGCCTCAAACAACAGATAAAAGTGATCATATAAATTAGCAAAAGCTGAACTGTCCTAAAGAGGCAACTGTGAGGCTTTAGGGTATGTTTTTAATTTGTTGTTTTCTAATTCTGTCTCTAGTAAAGACTAGTACCTAGTGACTCAAACCACACATCCTCCACATTTGGAGTCTTCAGTATTATTACCCTTTAAGTATCCAATAACAGAAAAAAAAAAACCCAAGCATAACAAACCATGAGTTTAAGAAGTCCAGTTGATACAAACAGCAGCAACATATTTATTTAGCATTCTGTCCATAGAGTGATATTCTCACTATTACAGAGTTCAACAGAAGATGCTACAGAATGTCTTTAGCTGAAAACACTGCATTTCCCACTGTGTCTCCCATGACAACCAGGCTTCTCTAAAAACAAACTGTACCACCCGAAGGCATCAAGAGTAGTAGAAAGAATTTGCATTCTTCCTTCTGTTGACTTCACCAGAAAAAAAATTGAGCTTCAGCACACTGAGAACTAAAGCAAAGTCTTAGTTTTCCCTTGCAAAATCCTCCATACAAATGAATCAAGAATTGCATCAGCATACAAATATATACATGCAAAGAAAAACAAACCTGACTATCTAACTCGCTTGTTCTGATAGAAGTCTTGAGATATCAATAAAACTGCAAAATGCAAGTAACAGAGCAGGATACAAGGGCATATACCAATAGAATTAAGCAGTTGACATTTGCTAAACTCCAGAGTTTAGTCAATGCTCACAAACCCCAGTCAAACCTTTTCACAGTAACTTTTTAACTCTGTAAACTTTCATCGAGATTTACACAATCTCACACTTTGCTGCCACCAGAAAGACAGCCCTCACTTTCTTTTCTTTTGCTGGGCACATCCTATATCAGTACTTAAATCACATAGCTCACCAGCTATGTCAGTTCCTTGAACTGACTAAAAACTAGACCTGCCTCCCCAAATTATTATTTTTCCCAGAAGAGCTGAACAATCACTAGCACTGACACAAGAGAGGTGGCAAAACAGACAGCCGGAGGCAGGGAAAATAGCACGACTTGCCTTTTTGGCAGTAGTGTGGTCAAAACTGGTGCTGATAGGTCAAAGAGAAAAGTAGAATTTTATATGACAGGAGCTGTATCTCATTCCATATTCTTCTCCTGAACTGGAAAAACATGAGATGAACATGAATTCCCATTAGAACTAGCTTTATTATACAGTCAGCTAACACCAGTACTTTTTCACTATCTGGAACAATGATTTGATGATTTATGGTATTGGAAGCTAGGCTATCATTCCACCGGGGCACACTGAGTAGGATTTTGACTTTTTAAAACTTAGGAAAACAGGTTCTTTAAAAGACCAAGTAGCAACAGAACCAGAGGATTTGGGCAGAAGCATCTGCCAAAGTAGTCACTTCCTTGTTCCCTTGGGAGCCATTAAAAAAAATGTTCATCAGACATCTGCCACAACAGAGCCAATGAAAGGTACCTATATTGCATTTAAAGAAGGAAAGGAAGCCAAAACAAAGTGCTCACAGTAAACTACAACTGCTTGCTCTTTGGATCTAGCAAATGACTTCTAATTTCACATTAATATGAGAGAAATCACAAAAAGTACAGTGAAAATATGTCTTTGTGAATAAATAAATTTAATTTAACTAATACGAATTGTGATTAAAAACACAAAAAAACCCAAACCAAACAAAACAAACAAACAAAAAAAAAAAAAAAAAAACCCACCAAGACCAAAAACATAGAAAACAACTTTCAGAAGTGAAAGGTAATGATTTTTAATATCAGTGGTCCACCCCAGACAATTATTGGAAGTGCACATCTAGAAAATTTACTTAACTGAAACAGTGCAGATTTAAACTGTGTGCCTTGAATATTTACTGAATAGTATAAAGTAACCACTTCTTCAAATAAGTGTCTGGACTTGGAGACATAATGTGGTCTTTCTTTCCAGAAAGATCAATTTGCAACCACACAATCTCAGAACTGAACTTTCAGAGTAAATAAGTTTCTATAAATCTTATAAAATTTCAGATTGCACCTGAAAACAGCAGTCAGAAGTTCTTAGACGTTTTTGGTTTTTTTTTTTTTTTTTTTTTAATTAAAATTTAGATTGTACAATTCTAGAGATTATTTAGGGAAAGGTCCAAAAACTAATTATTTTCCAGATGTATTTCAATCTCACTGATAGTCATTCTCCCTAATTCATGTCAGCCTTATTATCTAAATATAGTTATTAAAATGATATCTTCATAAATGCCATAATGACAAACTTTGAATATACCCTAGAAATGTTAATGTGTACTCAGTAATAAATGTATTTGGAAAAAAACCCCAAACATTTAAAGAATGCTTTCATATTTCAGAGATCTGCACAGGTCTTCTTCCCTCTCAACTAAAATAAGCATTTGACTTTTCCAAAAGCATCTGTGCAAATAACTTATCAAAGGTAGGTCCTCAGAACAGGGATTAGAAGAGGAAGCCAGAACATTAGCAGCAGTCTGTGAAGCCAAATTCATCACCTACAAAATCCATGCATCAGCAGTTATGCCAAAACATTGTGTAAACTATGTATATGTCACCCTACTATAAGTAACTTTCCAACTACTGGAAAAGGCAGTATTTTCAACCACTGATAAAGGCAGTATACAAATAGAGAATCTGTTTTGTTTTAAAATCCAACATACTGCTTATCTTAAGACATTTTGCAATGGCAAGGCCCTCAAGCATTCACTTCTTACTCAGGTTTGTTTAACTGTGTGAGATCTGAGCTAAACTAAATGCCACCATTTGATGAGCTGCTCCAATCTGATCTGAGAGCTTCTGCTGTACAAATGCCCAATTACCTTGCTCTGATCCCTTCTCTTACTGAAACAGATCCAGTAATCTCTGTTGTACACTGAAGCTAGCCTCAAAGGAGACAGTCTTTTCTATGGCAGTTCTAGGGAGACTAACACCATTGATAGACATTGCTAAGCCCTAAGATATTCAATCTCTTCCAAGTCAGTGAATTTTAAAAGAGTTTCTTGCAGCGTAGGGTTCGCTGTTTGATATTTTGCACTTGAATGTGTGCCAATTCACCTTTCAGCCCCATTGGTTGCTGAGGTAGAAAACATTTGTATGGAATTTGTCCATTTTTCTGAAACGGGAAGGTTATTCCTCAGAGCCTAACAACCTTGACACATTGATAGGGCTGGAGGGGCTAACATTCCTTTCAATTAAAATGCTGTGGCTTTCAAACTGAGTGAGAAATTTGATAATGTAGACAGCACATGTAAAGCCTTTAGCTTGCAAATGACTGAGAACGTGCAATCCATCATCTAAAACAAAACCCATAAGAATTGTCCTAGCATGAATGATATCTTTCCCAGAACTATTACCATTGGCATCCTGCACCATTTCACACTGCTACACTGAGAAAATATGAAGTATTCCTGAACTGTTCAGAGAATACAAATGAATTTGGTCTTTGATTAATTGCATTAAAGCCACAAATGTGAAGCCTTCACACGGGGAAATGGGTGAATAGGACACTTTTTTTCCTTTTTTATTTTTGTCTTGTTATAAAAATGCTACTGTTTTCACTTTTAGGAAAGGTGCCAGCAATGCTGAAATACACTGAAAATGTCCAAGTGTTGGCCAGAAGGAAAGTTTTTCCACAACTGTCAAGGATTCCTGTGAGGGATATAGGGGGTGGGAGTGGTGGTCAAGAAAGAACAAAAATGTGAGATTTTCAAGGTGATTTTTTACTTATAGTATTATGCACCACATTTCTTCTACTAATTTTGTGTTTTAACCTTTCCCATGCCCCCAGCAATTCCCTTCCTGTCCCAGTGAAATTAAACTATTTTTTTCAGTTTTTATCTCTTCATATTATGTTCTCTCTCTTCAGACATCTTGGAAATCTGCTTGCTGCACCTATGCCAGGCACGCGTAATCTTACTGCCTTACCTTGCAAATCAATCAATTCATTTTGCTAACAGTGAGAACACTAACCCAGAGTGAGGGATCTCTACTCCAAAATCAGCACCTTGACTTTGATCTGTGCAGACTGGATTATTGAACTATAACAAATGATAAAAGAAATTAAAGGAGTTATTAATGCCTGTGACTATTTAATTCAATTTCTAAGGATGGCATTTATCTGGCTTCTGGCCATACCTATACTGTGGGCCATTTGCAACTGGAGAAGCCCTACAGTCTGTCTATCTTCTCAGTTAAAGAGAAGCAAACACCTACAATAGATAAGATGGTACAAGTTCTGATGGTAAAATTCCTTTGTTTTTCCTTTAAATACAAGTGCAGATGTCTGCATTTCAACAGAAATGTGAAAGTCAGGAAAAGCAGGTTTGAGAGTGTTTACAAAATTCCCCATCATGAGCTTTGCAAAGCCATTGAAAAAAGGCACCATACCAGAAACAATCAACTGCATTTGGGCAACATAATTCAAAGAGTTCAAAGTTCGATGTGAAAATGTCTTAAATCAGATCTTTCTAAGAAATGTTCAAAACCAGAAATGTATTCTTGAAGGTACAGATCTTTGCATAACTTTGAGGCAAAAGATTAATTTTGTAACAGATTCGTCCTAGCAAATTATTAATTGTAATGGAGAAGGGGAAGAGTACACTGCAGACTACTTTAAACTAACCAACTCTGTCATTTGACTGACTCTGAAAATAGTAAGAAAAAAAAGAGGAGAGTATAAATACTGAGTTTTCAGGAAATATATGTGTTTTGAGAACAATGAATTAATATTCCAGGCCATTTGATCTATTAACAGTGTTCAGGTTACTGCAGAACCTTGAGGTCTGAACCTAGACTGAAGTTTTAATGCAACATGCAGGGTGACAACAGACAACAACCATGGTGGGGAGCAGGGAAGAAACACAAAACAGAAGAGCGCCTACGCATGAAGAAATCACATAAATTATATTGTCTGTACATGCAAAGTTGCGTTGTAGAGCCAGTTTCTTGAATCCAGAACATCAGCCACAATGTCATTCAAAGTAACACTTTTAGTGTGAAAATTAATTGCTAGGATCAATTGATCTCAATATAAAAAAATAAAATAAAAATCAGTTGTATAAAATTAAAACAAAGGAGAATATCCAACATAATTAACAGACAATAAATTATTTTTCACACCAAAAGAAGAACTTACAAAAGCTTATCAACAATATGCACAAGTTGGACGTATCCAAGTCCATACAGCCTGACAGGATTCTCCTGAGAGTGCTGTAAGGCTGGCTGGTTTGACTTTAGTCCACTGTCTATAACTTGCATGGCAATTAGATAAGATCCCTGCTGGATGCAAAAATGCTATCATTACATTCGTCCTTAAAAAAACAAGGAAAAGAGACACAGATAATAATGCTATGACCCTCAGATCAGGAATCTGCAACACGACAGAGAACACAATAAGGAAGTAATCAGGAAGATGCAACATGGATTTACCAACACTAAGTCACGTTTGACCAGCTGATAGGACCAACTTGATACCTCTGATTAAATGTCTGGCTGAAAAAGACAGTGGATGTAACCTGTCTTGGCTTTAGCAAGACTGTAGGTATTACATCGTACACTTCCTTCATATGGAAGGTGAGGAGATGGGGGCTAGAAAAAAGGATTGCTAGGTGGGGTGAAGGTTGGTTGCATTGACATGAAACCAAATGCTGGGCACTTGGCTAAGAGCTGGTAACAAGCAGATTATCCTAGTGATTGATTTGTGGTTCTAAATTGTTAAATAACCTGATTTACACACTGGATGATGGCTTGAGGATGATGACTGCATCCTCAAGTTTGAAGACAGCAAAGATATTGGGTGAGTGCTTGACCTCACAAATTGAAGAGACTCAATCCGGAAGAAACTGGATAAAATTGAGGACTGGACCAACAGAAAACTTATGAGACTCAATAAAGAGAAATACAAGTTCTAGGAAACAAACCCATGCAGACTGGAAATAATAGCCCTAAAAAAGGTGTCCGAAGTTTAGGACTTGATGACAGGTGAAATGTGCATCTCATGGCAAATAAGGAAAGTTGCAGACATTAGGAGCACGGTGGCTGCAAATCACTGTCCCCCTTTGCTCAATATCATTGAGTTTGCATCAGTGGGGATGATGAAAAATTCAGGAGATTGCAGCAGGTAATGTCAAGACTCATGTATTTGTATTACCATATAACTATTATTATAATATTTACATATTTTTATTATCACTGCACTTTCTAAAAAGGTGATTATTCACAAAGGATAAGAATAGGTAACTGATCTTCAGTCACCGCTTTATTACACACAAATGATAACCATACTTGAAGTCATGTTCCACATCTAAGAAAAATGCTTGTTGTGTCTCTACAGCATTTCTCAATATCTAACAACACTGTAACTATTCTGCAGTGCTATATTAGAAACTCTAGAACTTGGATCCATAAGGGTAGATGGTAACTGAAAATACCTCTTAGTCATACTGTCAAGAGGCTTGCAGCCAAATACCATAATCTCCCCAGGTTTTTTTGTTTGTTTTTTTTTTTGGCTAGGGGGATATTGAAGGCAAGGGGGTGAAGAAGGGGATCAGAATTATAAATAAATTAATGAAGACTGACAACTGTTTTAGGATTTAGGAAGTAAAAGCAGTTATTTTAAGCTAGAAATTAGTTTTGCAGAAAGAGAGCAGCCAATATTTTCCAAATTTTCAGAAAAAGTATGAATGGATGACAGCCTGCAAGATTATGATTTAGTTTGCCACCATCCATTTTATTTTTTTCCATAACTTCATATTTTTTTTTTCCACCACTCACAGTTCCTTCATTGGAAGTGAACAACAACAGCATTTGGAGAGTGGCAAAATAGCTTCATTTGTCTAGTGCTGAACAGTTTCACAAAGTATTACCTTCTTACGACTCCTCAAATGACACTGGTGAGAGTAACAATGAGCATAAGGACAAATGAGCAATTTTATTTTCCAGGTGGTTTTAAGTATTTGAAAACAGCATATGAGAAATTGCATCACTACAAAGCAATACAAACAAGGGCAACTGAAATTGTCTTTAAAAAATGTAATTCTTAAAATGAATGCTTATTAAAATGGCAATGTCAGTAATACAGAACAAAACATGTTGGTAAGAAAATGGAAGGGAACATAATACAATAATGAGATTCTACACCGTTGCCAATATATTTAGATGCCTTGGTTTGAATAACAAAGTGCAAATAAAAACAAACAAGTTCTGAGACTAAAGGCATAGCAGAGGCATGTGGAAATTGAAAAGATGCTTTGAATTGCACAGCATCAGGAGGTGTACAATCCATGATGGGGATGAAATGATTTCTCGGGGAGTTTTGTCATACCAGAACAGAATTCTGCCACTATGTTCACTTGAAGAACTGAGAATGGGACAACTAGCACAGCTGCCTATAAAAAGCTTTTGCTCTCTGAAAGTCACACAGAGGAGCATCACTTATGACAGCAATAGACTTAGAATATTTGTAGGAATTGTGGAACTACTGAACTGTCACACAACGCTGTCATGCAACAGATTTAATTTGCCCTTGTGAAAATTACAGAAATAACAGAAAGGAGAAATGAGTGCTAGGCCTGCATATTAAGAAAACAAAAAGAAAGAAATGAGGACAGGAGGGTTTAGGAAGAGGTTGAATAAATAATGAAGATGATTCTAGCACAAGGAAAACTTAGGGTTTTCATGACTTAGCATGTGAAACTATTTTCTTGCGTAGATTATTTTCTTAAATATCCTTGAACCAAATAAGTGCTTTCAGTTTTTAAGAATTTTATAATTAAAATATATAAAATATGGATTAAAATAAATTAAAAAATATTTTTAATTGTTGCTTTTTATGTTTCTAGGAGTAGCTTTAAATATGTCAAGTGTTCTATACAAGTTGGTGAGCACATGAGTTTCCATCCATATCTTAATTGAAAAGAATTTCAGTAACATCAAAGGACATGTGGAATAAAGATCTTACATGGTTCTGAAACAAGATTAACAAATAAATTCTTTGCTATGGTTACATAATTGTTCATCTTCACCTTGCCACTCTAAATTTAGTCATCTTCTATTTGACTGACACTTCCACCTACTTTTTCATAAAGTGTTCTTGTATTTAGTTCTACTGGAAGGAGCTTTTCTTTGTTGATCCTTGAAGGGGTAGAAAAAAGACACAGTTCTAGTATTTATTAATATGCCATAGGTGAAAGGGAAACCCAAAACATTTTTATGAAAGAGCTAGTCTTAAATGTCGGCGCCTCTTCTTTTGAGGTGGTTTGGCCATGAAGCTTAAATACGTTAGTGAGCTAGGACACTGAGGGGTACTATTTCTGAGCAACCTGATTGTTGCTGCTCTTGAATTATTGGATTGTAAGGAAGGAAGGCTAGCAGGAAGGAAAAAAAAAAAAAATGCAGTTGGGAGGGAGTTAGAATTCTGTGAGATTGCCACTTTTAGAGGTAGTCACCCATAATTGAAATTCTAGGTGCATACCTACCAGAAGAAGCACTGCTAGTGTTTCCTTTGAGTTCTGAAATTAAAAGATTAGAATGAATTGCATAATGCTGTCCCCTTGTTTCATACTTCAGGGCATGACAAAAACTCTGCCAATAGTTATATTAACTGATATTTATTGACTCTGCCCTTAATAAACCTCCAGTGATGACAAGTCTTTTGTTTCTCCAGGTAATGTATTTTCAGGTGATGGTGCTTTGCATCTATCACAGGAAAAGCTTTTAATCTGAGTTTTCAATGCTGCAGTTTAAGCTAAATACTTCTTGTTGAATGCACCGTGGACATAACACAGAGAACAGATGGTTCCTTCCCTATTTACAGTAGCCTTTTTTGTGCTAAACTTTCTGCATAGGAACAAATGTGATGCAGCCACATGGGGACCAAGCCAGTGTCTGATAAACTCAGTGCATACACACTTCTCTAATCATTTATTATATGTTGTGCCAAATGTCCTATAGAGCCATTGCTGTATTTTTTCCCGGTAGGAAAGAAAGAAGGAGAAAAAACCTTTATTGTTATCTTTACTTGTATGAAATGCTCAGACACTGCAGTGATGAAAGCCATATGAGAAGTTACCTAGGCTCCCTACTTTCTTTCAAGAATAATTTACCCACTTCCAAGAATTACAATGGCAGCTGCTGTTTCCTGAAGTCTTTCCAAAGCAACCTGTAGAAATGTCACCTACATCAGGCTTTGAAATATGCACAGGATGAGCTATAACAATAAAATCTAAACATCCTATACTTAATAACAAAAAACTAAAGAAAAATTAATAATAAAAATTTTTCATAAATAAAAATGTTAATATTCTATGTAAGTATTGCCAGTATTGCCACAGAATCTTTTCCAGTCGGTTTTCCTTTAANTTTTTCTTTAAAAATTTTTTTTTTTTTTTTTTTTTTTTTTGAGTATAAGCAATAATTACATTAATAGGGTACTGGTACCTATCAGATAAAGCCTGTCCTACCCATGCTTCCAAGCCTAATGTAACAATTATTTTTTCTCAAACCCCAGGGTGTTTTTTTAAACAAGATGGAGGTATGCCTACTAGTTTTCCAATTTCCACCACTACCAGCCCTTACTCCCTCACATGCAAACAGGTTTTGTTTTTAACAGTAAGACTAGGAACTAGAAATACCAGATAAAAGAGTAGGATAGATTTCTGTATAAAGCATGAGAAAGAGAAAAAGGAGAAACGGTACACAGTTGTTAAAAACTTCTTTAGGATCTCAAAGCATTCTCCCTACTTACTCCGTGTATGGCTATATGACCACTGATTGCTTATATAAATATCATCTCTAACTGTTTCTTGTCCCCTAGATTCTTGCACTGCAAGCTTCAAAATGAGCTTATACAGGTTAGTGAAGGAGCACTGTATTGAGTTTTCAGGTTTTCCTGAGTTATATCCTCATATCAGACACGCTGGCTTTATCAGTCGACATATCTCTGAGTGTGGTCTTCCCCAGCAGACCACTCAGTCAGTATTAAATATCAGGCAAAACGTAAAGGGTGTATTTTCTTAAAACCACATTTTCAGTGATGAGCCATACTATAGTCCTATGTAAGAACAGAATTCATTATTAATACAGTTAGGGTTACCCTCAGCTACTCTAGAGTTGCTTTTGAAACTAATTAGCCCCTAACCAGCCCCAGGTTTCTTATGCTTTAAGAGACCTTAAATATGCACCTTTCTATCATTAAAACTGGGTACACAGTTACCCAGAGTAGTGCTCAGAAAGAACAGACCTTTTCTAGACTAAACCAGAATAATCACCTGCTCCCTCTGATTCACAGTTATATGCTCCCATTTGTTCTGTCATTGATTACTGGGATATCATCTGGGTAGTTCAATAGATTAAGTTTTCTCCTGGTCTTGATCCTCAGGAACTTCTGGGTTTTGGCCAATTCACCATCTCAGCCATTGGAAATTGGTGACATTTTATTGACTATATTATTAGAAATATCAAATCTATAACCTTTTCTTTTGGAATTATACCTCCTTTTTCTATATCAGTATAGTATAAAGACAAAATGTCTGGGAATGAGGTCTTTAACTGAATATATTTTCCCCTGGGATATATTTTAGTTTTAGGAGAAAATCTAAGGGCCGTCACAAAACCTAATGAGGTTTGTCTATTGTTACCCTTGCTCACACTGTAACTTTATTTTCCCATTTTCAGTAAGTAGAGGCAACAGCCTGAAGGATAATTACTGGACTAGCTAAATTGTAAATGTTTTTTAGTTATTGATTTCTTAAAAATTTGTTTTCAGTACAGTCAAGTACAAGCTGTATTTGCAGAGCAAAAGTGAATGGGGCGGTGGGAGAGTGGGGTAAAGAAAGAAGGGAGGGAAATGTTATCCAGCCATGAAGATGGTGTTGATAAAATTTATTGCTAAAAATTTGTTTAGGGCCATGATGAAATGCTTATCATCAGCTTGCATTGCCTGTAGTTCTTGCTGATTCCAGCCCGCTCAGCGTATCCTGGTAATGAAATGAAATGGCATGGGCCCAGTGCCTGCAAAATAAAATTCATTTCATTACAGTTTGAGAGGCTTTCTTTTTCTTTTATTCCTTAAAGGCTAGATTCAGGGACATACAGATCACCAACCTTTATGGCGTACTTATTTTTTTTTTGTTCTGTTTTGTTTAAAAAGTAATGGTTTAATATCTGTTACTAAAAGGATGACCAATAACTTAAACTTGAATTTACTGGCAATGACTCTGGTACACCTTTCCCTTAAACCCAGCTATGATCACATAACTTCTGAGTACCTATTTTAAGAAGTTCTATTTAGAATCAACGTCACCATTGAATGGGTAATATATTGGCTTCTTCTTCCTCAATTCTCTTTATTTACACATTTACCCTTACCAAGCCATGGTGATTCTAGCTTAATAATCATTTAAAGGTTATAAAGAATCAATCAGGACTCCTTGTCCCTGGACTTCTCCACTGGGGAAAAAAAAAAACCCCACAAGATTAGATTTCTGATATGACAAAACAAGGATGTTTTTGTTAGCTTTGGGTTTATGTTTGCTATATATGACAAGTCCTTGACAGTTATCAATCTATGGACAAGCATAAATGGCACACATTAGATTACACCTGAAACACCACATTCTACCAAACATTACATCACAATGTTTCATAATGTTCTTATGAACTAAATCTTGTTACAGCAAAGTTTATCTGTGCAAAGTGATATGCACAATTTTGTTTAACGGCACGAAGAACAGTTTTGGTCTGTTAAGCTCTACCTTTACTGTGCTCTCCTTTTAAAACTTTTGTTTTATTCTCCCCCCCCCCAATAAAACTGTGTTTATTTTTACATTGAAAGCATACTTAACATTTCCCAGAGTTAGTTAGTTTTATAGCCAAATTCACCTTGCATTCACCCTACAAAACCATGTGTTTTCATTAAACTGACTATATAAGTGTCTCAAAATTTGGCCTCTAGTATTTCATACCCCCAGCAATAAACTGTATCCATATTTCCGCCATAAAAAGTATCCATATTTCCGTCATATAAAGAGAACATTTATAAAGGGATATGCATTGTATTATCAAATGTGCTAACCTTTCTTTTTCTGGATAAACCAAAACTGAATTCAGCCTGAAAGCTTTTGGCATTGATAACACAAAGGACCTACTGTTTAATTTGTATTAAATCCAGGCAGGAGCTGCAGAACTCTCCACTGAAGTGTATTGCTACTTTGTAAGAAAACAGACTTTTAAAAGCAGAAGATGAAAATACTTGCATTAATAATCTTCTTCCAAAGGATGGCTAGGTACCGTGATTAAAGTGTTATCTTAGGGCTTTAATGACCTGGGTTCAGGTCTCTGTTCTATTTTCCTTATCTCTGAGACACAAAGCTACATGTCTTGTGTTCCCAAACTAATAAAAATACCCAGATGATCATGTTTCCCTGTCCTTGAAGAGACTTTCAAAAGTTTTTTGTTGGTTTGGTTTTGGTTTTTTTTGGTTTTTTCTTCTTTTTTTGGGTTTTTTTTGGTTTTTGTTTTTGTTTTTGTTTTTTTTTTTGTTTGTTTGTTTTGTTTTGGTTTTTTTTTGGTTTTTTTTTTTTTTTTTTTTTTTTTTTTTTTTTTTTTGTTTGTTTTTGTTTTTTTTTTTGGTTTTTTTTTTTTTTTTTTTTTTTTTTTTTTAAAGATTAACTATTTTTCGTAGACAGAGACTTGATCCAACTAAAATAAATTAATTACAAGTGGACAACACGTCAACATGATATTCAGTGATCCAGTGTTTTTTAAAAAAAAAAAAAAAGCTTAACTATTTATTAGCTTTCTGGTAATGTCAGGCAAAATATCTTATCTTGCATATGAAACATTTACTGGATAGAAAGTTACAGGCTTGTATTCTACCCTTGAGCATAGTTACTCATACTAATAGAGCATAGCATCCAGAAATACAACTCATACTTAATGGCTTAAAACCTAAACCTTTTTTTACATTTTTTTTCCTCAGACCAACCTATAGTCCCACTTTTCTGTCATTTTCTATTGTCAGACCCATTCTGAAGGCCCTCATTATGGCAAATGAGGGGATGAGTGGGCTGCGAAGTTGCACAGTACCAATTTGGCCATACCTGAATGAAAAGTTCAGCTAAATCTGGTGAGTGAGAAAAACTTAACACTTTCAAAATAGAATTACCTTCACCAAGATGCTGAAGATTTTAATTGTTCTATAGGACTGGCTTACTAACCTCATTAAAATCCCCAGGAACAATCATCTTTCTGATTCATTTCTTGATACGTATTTGCTGCCTCCTGATAGCAAATTATCTTGTTGGTAAACTTAACACAAGTCTTTTGAAACAGCAACAGACTACTTTCTCCTGTTATTTTCTAGGACCTTACAGGGCTTGTCACTCCTTTTTAAAGTGGACTATATTTCTGTAAATTATGTCAATTAATAACAAGGTAATGCTTTTTAAAATTTTTTTTATCTCACAATTCTGATACAATAAAACATCAGACGTATACTGGATTATAGCTGCTACAGGAGAGATCTGGGCATTTTACCAGTAAATCTGACCTGCTTCAAAATCATTAGAAGGATGATGACACTTAACTGCCTGCTTCCCCAGACACATGCCACTTCCTTTCATTTAGCCTTCGGTTTACTAGCACTGCTACTGAGCCTAAGGAACCAAAAATACCTTTTCCTGCATTGCAAAGTACAGTCTGTCATTAGGAAAAAAAAAAAAAATGGTCTTCAAATTTATTTGTAATAGATCTCTTCCACCCAGAACAAAGAAAGGATTTGAAAGGGAAATAGTTTTCGAAACTCTGACAATGAGATTAGAAAATCAGTTTTATGGACTGTATGCAATGAATGGCAGTTACGGAGAAAAAGCATTACTCTGATGTGTATCGACAGTCTATATTTCATCAGAAAGGTGACTAGTTTTTTTGTTTTGGGTTTTTTCTTACTGAGCTGTAAATTAGAGGAGTCTAAGTATAGTATCAAGAGTATCAGTGGTTTGGCTGGCTGAAATACATAATAGCAATCACAATTACTAGGTGCTTAACACTGGGCAAATATGGAGAGTCATGTTGATAAGGGTCAAAGAAACTAGAGGAAAATGGAATGGGAGGAATCAGTAAAGAAAATACAGTAAAGAAAATACCAATCTGCATTCTGGAGGAAACAAAGAATGAATAATGCAGCAACAGATCTTTCTCCTAACAAACATTGTTTTCTGCTACGGCTAGACATATATTGGTGTGTGCAAGAAAATGCACCCTTCTCCCATACTGCACTAGATTCATAGATACACAATAGATACAAAAAGATTGCTTATTTCAACTTTTCTATTAAAAAAATAAAATCTATAACATATGTAAAAATAGTTTTTAAAAAGCTGCTGAAATTGTATCTATAACCAGACTGTAAGTTGCTGCAGTTATTAACGTATCAGACATTTATGATTAATAATAATCTTCTCATGACTGAGTTAATGTGCTGCAGATTTCAGAGTGAGTGCTGTCTGTCCAGGTTAAGTAATTCACTCTGCTGATTATTTTCCCTCAACATGAATTTGAGGGAAAATATGTTGCCTCTGGAATCAGTTATCAATAACTGCTACTACCTCCAGCCACAGCTCAGAGCTCAGAGCCATAAAGTAGTGCAGTACTGCACAAAAAGAAGTACTGTAAACACTGCAGTGAGGTTTATTGAAGAAGTCTTGATTACCGTGACAGTAAACTCCTCTAACCACTGCCAGTACAGTGAAAGGTAGTTACAGAATTTATCGACTCCTATTCAAACCAAATACGTATCTACCCTCACTCTTCATTTTTATTTTCCTTCATCACCCAGAAGAACATAATTTTTTGGTTTATCACAAACCTTCTGTCTGTTCTGTCCTCTAAGTCATTTGTCACGCTCCTCAAGGTCGCAGGGGAGTCTCAGTGGGAAAGCATGTGTGTTGATTGATTGGTACTACGATGCTTATGTCTACCATGGCTGCTAAATGAGCTTCTTTCCCTTCTCCCCTTACTCTCTTGCCTCCAAGCAATGACTTGATTGAAGGGAGGGAGGGGGTGGAAGGAAGAGGGAGGGAACACCTCAAAGAAAAAACATCTCACCTGTGAATTAAATTAAGAATGTTCATAAATCAGTATTGTGCCTGGTGATCAACCTATCTTGTGTCACTCTCAGAGACTTGCACCTTAATTCGTGCAGAGGCATCTCTAATAACTCCGAAAACCAGACCGTAACAGTCACTAACACCTGACCACTTTCTGGCTGATGAAAACCCTGTATTTTCCCGAAAATAATAAGATATAATAAGTTTGAGAGGAGTAAGAGAATAAATGAGACAGAGAGACACAGTGCATTGGAGCAAGAAAGAGAATGAGAATTCAAAAGCATAAATGAGAAAGGAAGTGAGGGTAGGAGAAATCATGAAAACAAGGGAAAGCAAGGAAACAAGAGTAAGAGAGTGTGCAAGGAGAAGTGAATAAGATACTGAGTGATAGCACACACAAGAGAGCACATAAAAGAGACAGATCACACCTGAGAAAATGTGAGAAGCAGTGAGCAGGCATGTGAAAGTGCAGTGTTGCACACGAAAAGTATGACAGGATTAGGCCAGAAGAACGTGAAATAGAGACTGAGAGTAAGGAAGAGTGCAAGGAAGACCAGGGAAAATAAATGAGGAGAAACTAAACATGAAAATTCTCTTACAGAAAAAAAGACACAGAAACATTCCCCTGTGGCTTACTAATACAATGTTATTTAGAAAAAAAGCCCACAATTTAATGCAGCTGTTAACTGCTCCCCTATTATGCATCTATTAACTAAACCGAATATATATATGACTCTGAAATGGATACTGACTGTATCTGATACATTAGGTGAAAAGCTGTGCTTCTCCGAACAACTCTTACTGTTAATCTCTTAGAAACTCCTAAGCACATAAACATGCCATCAAACAGATTGTATCTGCAGCATTCAGAGATACAATTTTAATTTCAGAGAGAGAAGTTGTCTTAAAGATTATGACTGCTGAAGGCATCAGTGGCTTGCGGATTATCATAATATCTCTAATACAAAGTTCCTAGATTAAAACAAAACTCACTACCATAAAAATGCTAAATTAAAAAAAAATCAAATTTCTTACTGATATATTTGTTCTTCATAAGTATATCTAATAGCCAGTGTCTAGAGGAGTATTCTGCTGTCCTTCAGTCACAACAGCAGTAAAGAAACAACAGATATTGGTGGTGAAAACAGAATGAGAGAAACTGTCATTCTCCTTTCACCTCGCTGATTTGTCATTTTATACAGTATAACAAGGTTAACAATTCCCCAAAATTCCCAACCTCTCTCCTCTTTTTATTACTGGGTTCATAATCTCATGCAGCAGGATTATTAAATATATTAACCCTTAAGGGCTTTTCTAAGTCATCTCTTCATGACTGGCAGGTTGCATCCATCTTCTGGGCACAACTCTGCCTAAGCCTTAACACTAACTGGACAGGGGTTTTAAGTTAATTAAAATTCATAGGTTTGTTCATTACCAAAAACATTGGCAGCTCACAAGACACGTGAAGGTATACCTCTTAGGAATCTACCAATATTGCCTTGGCTTCTGTAAAATCTAAATAAAAGTGAAAGATATCATTATCTCCTGAATTACTCATTAACAAAAGCAAGTCTAATTTTACGCTATTAGTACAGTATAGTATGCAAAGGTTCAGCTGCAGCCGTCCGTGAACAAGCCACATAAAATGCTTTATATCAGGCACTGAAAATACACGCTCATAGAAAATATACCATTTTCCCACTGAGGGAAAAAAAAAAGTAGCCATTGCAAAAACAGTTAGATGCAACATTAGTCCACTTTTAGTGAACTAGACTGGTAATATAAAGTTACGAAAAATCCCTTGTCTGAAACTACCAATTTTATGTGCAATGACAGACTTATGCAATTAAGAACACAGGAATAAAAGTACATGCAAATCTTTAAAGCTTTCTTGCTACTAAAGCTGAAAAATACATAAAAGCAATTCCCAAATCTCGAGTTGTGCAACGAACACTTAAATCAGTTATGAAAAGCAATTGATATCTGATTTATTATTAAAATTATTAAGCTGCGTAATCAGTTACACAGAACGGATGTCAAAAACTAAGCACTTAAAAACCACTAATAGTGTACAATTTTGAAAAGTATTGCTAGGAGAAATATAAAGAGCCACTCATTTCTAAATGGTTTGTTGAATTCTTCAAAAATTAAAAAACATAACACAACAGTAAGAAATAGTGGACAAACCATGTAAACACTCACTCTTTTTTTTATTATTTTTTTTTTAACTGAGCAAAGTCACTTTCACAAAAAATTGATTTCACCTTTGTCGTGAGACTTGTATAAAATATGAGACCTCAGGTTGTGTAAGCACATCAGATATTTATTAAGGATATCTAAAGTTTTCAGTAGAATAATTGGGATTACCTCACGATTCAGACGTGATAATAAACAGAATGCCACATAAGGCATTGCATGCCTCTGTAAATATAGTACAGGATATATTATACACACTCAAACAAAAATTATAGGAACAGTCACACTATAAAGAAGAGCAAGGATTGAATGAGAAAGTCCCCGATGCGTAAGTTCATCTTTTCCAAGAGTTTTGGTTTTTTTTTTTATATAAGTGGTCCTAAATATACTAAATATATCATGGTACTAAATATAAAAAAAAGAAAGCACCGGTGATGTGTATAAACATATGGGTGGTTTCTTTGCTATAACAATAGAAACATCTGCTTTGGGACATTTTTGGCTACCGACTGCAGTGTACTGTTAGGTACTTTGTCTGTATGTCAGTGGAGAAAAGAGAAGTTGCATATAATAAAACCCACAGGTAATCAGCAATAAAAAGAAAAAAACTTAAAAAGAATTAATTTGCAGGAACATCCCAAATCTCAATGCTATCACAAACTAACCCACTCAGTTGTAAAATTATACCAGAAGCTTTTTACAAGGAAGTTTTCCAAAGCAATCTATCACTCCTTTCCTTAGTCTAGGACAAATGTATTGCAAGCAAAATATTTGTCTTAATCATTCTGCTTCTATAAAACACAGAGGAAAATCAATTAATGCCGTAATAACTTTTTTTTTTTTTAATTCTCAGCATTAACAAAAGTGTTTAGACTGAGTTCCGGGGAGGGGAATGCTGCTGCTATCCTTATTGCACTTATTTATTCTGAACTGGTTTTTTACCTCCTAAATGACATCAACATTTTGAAAAATTGAAAACCTACTTTAACCTTGGAAATAATTTTTGCAATCTATTGCCCCTCTCAAACTTTATTATAAAATGCTTGGTAAGTTTAAAACTGAGAGTTTGCCATTATAAAAGATCCAAAATAGGGTCTCACTCTTTCCGTTAAAAACCAAACCACTGGAAGTAAAAGATAATAGGAACTAACAAAAGTACACCAGTGAAAATTTCACTATTTCATCTACATCCTCAACACCACACCTTTCTCTTTTGTACTGTGTAGTTAACATTTAACCAAGTTAGACATGTCTTCCAAAGTGCCAACAGAGAACATGTTCCAATCTCAAATAAGAAATTTCTAACAGTGTATTTTACCACTTAAGAGTTCCTGCCTCAGCAAAGGCATTTGCTTTGAAAAACAGCAGGAGCACTTTCTCAAATTCTCTCATTCCCCACTTATAATCATTCAGAACAAACAGCAAGTACTTTTTCTCAACTCCTTCCCTCAGCCTATCTCCAAAGCCATCAGAGCTATGGCACATCAATATGCTATTCAGGCCCATGCTGCTCCTCCACTTGCGGTTGTGGGACTTTCTGGAGCACGTCCCCATTAATATCCCTGGACGTGCACACGATCTATAGAAAATCAGGATGGTTTGTATGTTAAACCCCTCAGCCTGCACTAATCTCAGGAGCATACAGCTACACTTGCCTCACAGAGCCCTCATGGGGAAGTCCTGTTCCCTTCCTCTCACTCTTCCTCGTTTCATGCCTGAACTCTGTTCCCATTTTATAAATTACAATTCCCATCTTCTCTCTTCTCCAGTCCACTTATTTATTATAGCTCTGGACGACTGCACTGCAAGATACCAGAGCTACCACTTGTTCTAAATCCTCCTCCTCCTCCACCTCCCACCCTCCCCCTCTGTGCTCAATTCATGCTGTGAACAGCTGCATCACAGCTGTCAGGATGAACGGCAAAGATGTCCTTTTCCAATAAGACTGTGCCTGTGGCACACAGAGTTCCTTCGAACAGCTAATTAGCAGGAGAGAGTCCACGGCAAGGTTTGGTGCTGTCCATCAAGCCTGCTGCCAATGTCAACACCATCAGCTGAGCTGTCACGTTTGGTTCCTCATTTAGGGGACTGGCGAAACCTCTTTTTATGGCTAAGGAAAGATGGTGGCGTACGGACAGTAGAAAGTAGAGGGTCAGGCTCTGTCAGTGTTCAGTAAGAAGTGTTTCATACCTGCTAAAGCCCTTTCTCTGCATATATTTTGTCTCTTCCAGCTAGCTCCTCTACTAACAACTCACAACTCTGACAGAAAAACAAGATATAAAAAGCAAAACCGAGACAGACTCATTTCTTCTTATTGTTGTAGAAATAGAAGCTGATACACCTGTAACTGGCATTGTATTTGTGACAACAGGTTTGGAAAACCGTTCTCTAAAAGTAGTCATCTCCCCAAAATTTTTATTTCTAATAAGTAACAACCAAGAGCATACAATTTCTTGTGGGATTTGGCTATTTGGTTTCTTTCAAGTTCCAGAGCAAGACTTGCTAGGCACACGCTGAGCATTGCAAGCACATGTAAAACTTCAGTCAAAAAGACAACCTTTGGATTTCAGGAGTATTTTTCTTTTTTTTTTCAAGAAGACAAAAACGTAATAGGGAATAAGAAAGTAAATCTCTGATTAGGTGACTATAGAACAAAATGTTCTGGGATGCCCGTGGGGAGCTGCTGTATTTAATTTCAATAGTTTTCGGACATCCGAGCTATCAGAGCTAAAGCACAATATTTAGCTATGGCCATTACTGTGGGCAGGATGCTATCACATCAGGAAGGTGCACTCTGAGCCCAGCCATTATGCCAAATTTTAAACTGCCGTGTGTTTTATGTCTGTAAAATAATTTAAGTTGGAAGAGAACTGGGTAATCATCTAGTCTAACCGCTTAAAGCAGAAGCTAACTTCAGAGCAAGACTGGCTTGCTCAGGGCTTTGTCTAGTCTAGGCAAGTTTGGGGAATTTCCATGGATGAAGAGTCTCCATCGCCAATTTTAGCTTCATGCAGCTGAGTACAAAATGGCTCTTCTCTCAAACCACACCTGGGAAAAGACTGTGCCTGTGGCATGCAGGGTTCTTTCAAAGTCTCACTACCTATGAAGTCTTTGTACTTCACAAAGCACAGGCATGCTGTTGCCCAAGTTCATGTAAGAAAGGGACATCTTTATCACAGGCTTCTGAAGAGTATCATAAGGCTATGTGTTTTCAATGCAATACTTTTTGAAAAAAAAAAAAAAAAAAAAAATCCAGAGTATCAAAAGGACCAAGGTCCTACTTCAGCAGACTATAGCTCCAAAGAGGTTTTCTCATGGCAGAAATTTTTCAGCTGTTTTCCCCTATTTCTTTCTTAACTACATTTTTATTTCACAGTAAATATTTGAAAGACGAAAATCTCAGGTTTAGAATTAGTAGCTATGGAGCCCAGCTGTTGTGATGAATAAGCTTCCAGTTTCTCTCCTTTTGTTTTTATTACTCACTTTTAATTTGATACTGTTACATGAAGAAAGAGCAACTACCTTTGTTTTCACTTGAATGATTTGCCCATCATAGTTTAAAATTAGCTCCTTAAGTGGCAATATTAAATGTATGGCACAAGCACACAATTTTTAGCAAAGAAAAATTTGAAACAGATTGAACAGGAAAAAAAATCAGAATAGAACTATAAAAAAAATGGGGTTTATATTAAAATATATGGATGCAGAAGTACTACCAATTAAAATGGGTTTATTTCTATGACTGTAATTGATCTTTAACAAAATTAACCTCAGCTTACAGAATATTTTTTGTGATGTCATGCTTAAATTGAAAAGAAACAGAAAAAGTAGGCTACATTTCCTCATTTCCTTTTTTTGAGTCTTCTACTTGGTGGTGTCTCTAGGAAGCATGTTTCTGAGAGATGGGATTTTTTATTTCTTTTAAATAAGAAGTAATAGCTACTTGAATGGAATCAATTAAATTTTATGCATATTACTGAGAAGTAATTGGAATGGGGTTATCAACCAGTTTCACAAAGGTACAGGCATATATTTAATTTCCTCAAAATCTGAGTTACATTTCCAGGTAAAATATCGAAAAAAGTATTTCTTCATTTCAATCACAATGTAACTCTTGATTTTAATTTGAACTTTTTTTAAGCTCCTTATTTTCAAACATGTCTCCCAGACATCTACACCCAGGAATTTCATGTTTGCCTTTCTGACAAATTTATGAAGGTAAAGATTGAAATTCGCACTCATTAAAATCTCTTTCCATCAATCCTTCAAACTTTGAGAACTTTGATTTCCATCTGACACTGATTTTTGGATTTCCTCCCTACAAGGAAGAAGTCTTTTCAGAGACACTCATACAGTGCACACTGAATGACTTGGTAAAACTGCTTCAGCTGAAGCATCAAACACAGTGACAGGAACAGCTACTTGCATTGAAACCCTGCCTAATCTGACTTCCAGTGGCATTTTAATTAATATCACAGCATTTGGGACAAGTTGAGTATTTTACCCAATGCTGTTTTTCACACTGTGAATTCAAAATGTTTGCCTAAAATGGACAGATACAAAATTATTCTATATTTTGTCTTCTATTTCAAAATAGTTATCAATAACATTTTTAAAGGCTTTGTCAAAAACCTTATGACCAGTTATATACTCTGCTCAGTTGTTACTTCATAACAGTACATCAGAAAAGAAATTAAGTGCATGCATTTTACCTCCCAGATGAAAATTAACAATTCAGATCTACAGAAATAGCATAGAAACAACAACTACTTCAGCTGTCAGCTGAAATCAGTGAAATGCAAAATAAGGTTTTACATGCACAGAAAATGTCTAAAAACACAGGGAAAAAAAAAAAAAAACCAACAACAAAAAAACCAAAAGCCTTTTTCCATGTGTAACTACAGAATGGAAGTCCACCAAGATCTACAGAATATAAAGAAAAAATACAGTCCCTGATCCAGCAGTCACTTAGACCACAGGTTTCAGGAGTGGAAAACAGAGAAACAGAAACCCATACACAAACAAAAAAATGTGATACATACACATATGTTTCACATATACACAATATGTTTGTCCTAATCTGTGACATAATAGGCTAAGAACTCTTGAACACAGTGTATTAGGACCATTCTTATGTATGCTAATTGAATAATTAAAAGAGATGGATACTGAGATTAATTAAATTATTTTAGTCAAGTAAACTATTTAGTTAACTAGTGAAATTATTATATTTTCACCTACTCATTCATACCACCAGTGAAAAAAAACTTGTGATAGCAAGAAGTAAGTAATTTACTCATATTTCTGGGGTGCTCCTTATAAATTCAGCAGAAGAAGGCAGCAGCTATGGAAGAAGCAGCACAAAAGTATATTTTAAAGGTCTGAAAATACAGATATTTTTTGTGTCAAATGCCAGAAGACACAAGCTAAATCAAGAGACAATTAATGCAAAACCAAAAAAATGCAATTGACCAAAAAAAGAGAGAGAGAGAGAGAAATGGAGAGGAATAAATATATTGTGTCCTTTGTGAATGAAACAGGGGAAGAAGTGGGAGCTTTAGAAACATCCATTGAAGGACAGGAAAAAGTAGTCCCACTTGAAGGGTATTAGTGAAATGTGAGTGAAGTGGTATTTTTTTCCTCCATTTTCCAGCCAGTTCTAGTCTGCACTCAAATTCCAGTTACTCCCAGATATAAAGTGAACTACACTAATTTTCCATCTGATTCCACATATAATTAAGCTTTCTGAAAATAAACATTATTGTATAAATCAAGGATTTCCATTTTTTAAATACTTGTGATTCACCCACTTACTACAGTGATGTGACCCCTAATTAAAACTGCATTTTTAGATAAAGAGAAGACCTCCTGACATTAAAAAAAGATTTAAAGAACTTCTGGAGCTCCCAGAATGAATCTGAACCATTTTGATTTTGGAATTTTAATTTTATGAACTCCACACTTTGTCTGACTCACCCAATTATGCCCTTTCATAACAAACATTTATCTAAGTGCTTAACCTTATATAGAGCTCCCTCTCTGTTTGTAATGGTTTGGTTTCAGTTCCTCTGAATTGTGTCTCCCATTTCTTTCAATTCTTAGACTTGGTTTAGCCCCCTTCAAACACAGAAGAAATCCTTGCTCATAGAAAGACTCATTTTCTGTGTTGACAGCGAGTAAAATTTGTGCTGGTCTCATGGAAAACCACATGTGCAGCTACCGAGGTCCCATCCTCTATGAGAAATGAGATATGGCAAAATGTTCACCCCAAGCTGGAAGTATTCCACATATATCCATTTAGACACAGTCATTTACTTCACTGTCAATGCTTCGAGGGTGATTTTTTTTTTTTTCCAGAGAAAATCTCTAAGTCATACTTCTGAACAGCAATTCAAGGAGATGGAATTCAAAAGGAATTCTTAATTCAGACAAGTGAGAATTAATAATGATCATCTTGTTTATCTGCTTGAGATAAATACCAAAGTTTTATTACAAAAGTCATTCTTTTAAAAGATGATTTTTTTTCAAAACAGAAGATCAATTCAATGCTTTCATTAAAAATGAAGAAGAAAACCCTTCATGGCAGTAATTATTTTTAAAGAAAATAACAGTAATAACCGTTCATACTTTATTTGGAAGCATGGTGTTTAATGATACATACTCAACTGCAAAGCAATGAGAAACTCGGTATTAAAAAAAGTTAAATGTTTAATCTGTAATTATTATTGCCTGGATGCCTCACCAGCAAAAGGCAAATATCCTGTAACAGTTTTATTTCTCAAGAAAAGATCAAAAATTATATTAAATAGAAGACCTGTATAACTTTGAGCTGGAAGGAAAATGAGAAAGGAAATATGTACTTTTACTGCTCCTTAATACAAAACTTGTGTTCTACTACAGTAGGACAGATCCCTTTAGAAATAATTTTTATCCTTTATTCACTGTACAAACAAGTATGTAGGAGAAGCAAACACTGCCATCTATTAAAATAGGATCTCTGAGTATATTTCCATGAATGGCAAGGCAGCAAACTCCGTTTGAAGGTTCCTAATTCACACTTCAAGATATTACACTGTGTTTGTATGCTGTTCCATACTGGTTTTTATTTGAGCAGGCAGTAAAAGCTGTTGCCAAACAGGGTGTGCCAAGAACATTTATTGATGCAATAAAAGAAAGGGATAAAAGAACTTCACTAATGTCTTGCTATACAAAGGTGAAAAAATGCAAGAAAAAACTAACTTCTGAAGGACAGAGACATTTTCTCAATTTTTTTAGGGAAAGTGAGTGCAAGGGCATGTGTGCCTCATAAGCTATATTTCATAGAATGCACCTCAGGTTTGGGAGTACACAGAGATTGAAACTTTTCTTGAAATTGCAAACCACTGAGCATTAAACAAAGTCACACTAATAAAACAGAAAACACAAAAAGAAAACTTTTTTATCTTCTAATCAATTACTGATATTTTATCATAACTTCTTAAGTTTCTCCCTTTCTTAGACAAATGCACTGTCAGATACACAAAGGAGTCTGACGGGATAAAGGAATACAGAGAAATACAGATCATACTCTTAAAACTCAACTGCATGAGCCAAAGACACATTCAACTACATCCTTCCTGTTTCTTTTGTTCTGGAGGGAAGGAAAACGAGCAACAACCCCTTCTCCAAAGGAGAGCTGGGGAGAGGGAAGAACCAAATGAACCAAATCCAGCACTGAAAGAGAAATCTATACTTCATCTATATTTACAATTTATATCCCCACTGTTCTGCCTACACTGCAGTCTCAGGTGCTTCTGCAGTCAGACCCCAAATATAACCTTGGGCAATGATGGTAGTGGAAAGAGCTAAGGACAACTGCTAGACTACTCTGCCCAAGCTCCCAAAGGATGAGGGGTGCAAACATTTCAGCCCACACTGAATACAGCATTGCCGTAGCTAAACTGGCATCTACTTGATCAGTAATGTGTATACATATGCTGCAATCATATTGCTGGAGTACAGCGCACAATCAGCCTGAGATGTCACTAGGGGTGTTTGGGCAGGTTTTTTCTTCTTCCTCCAATATGGAGAGAAAAAGAAAAAAGACTAGTCTATCTCTACTTTGTGCTACTCATACTCCTATTACTGCAATGATAACAGGCAAGCCCAATTATCAAGTCAATCTACAATCTAGGGGTTTCTTGACTCGTATCAACCTAAAGAAATGTATTTTTTCATTCCATTCCTTTGCTGTCATTGCCAAGATCACCCAGAAGATCTGTTTAGTCTTACAGCGCACAGTTAAGCATTCCTAAAGAATCCTAAACCCAGAGTTAAACTATTTTTGGACTTCCATGGGTAGATCAACTCTAGGAGCTCAAGTTAGTCCAGCAGAGTCAGAAGATATAATCCAACTTTCATGTTTGTGCTGCAATTTTACACCTGCATGTTTCCAGCCTTTTTTGCTTGAATAACTTTTGCAGACCAAGGAAGATGCGTAAAGGAAACAAAATATCTTTTGTGGTGAGACCGGGCTATGAGTATAAAACCCTGAAAATGCCAAATGATAGACTAAGACTGAACTACTCAATTAAATTAAAGCAAGTGAAAAAAAGATAAGTTAACTTCATCTGTATCTAAGTACCTTCTGAAATCCCACACCTGCCAAAACATATTCTCTTTAAAACTGGACAATGGTGCTTGACACTGACGCTCTAAATTAAAAACTGACGTGCTAAATTAAAAACTAAGAGGTTTGACACACCAATTTTAAATCTGAGGAAATAATAAGTAAGAATGTCTTTGTCAATTTTATATAATAAGTAACTCATTTAATAAGTAGTTTCTCTCATAAGAAAAAAGCTAATTTGAAAAAACCCCCATCTTGTGTTAAATAAACGATCTCTGACTAGAGTTGGGAAGCACCTAGAATTCAAGGACAAGTCTTTAATCAAATGGGATGTGAATGCCAAAGAAAGGTAATGACAGTATTTTATGAGATGACTGAGTTGGATACTATTGGCAAATCTGCTAATGTTGGTAGGTCTTTTGAAAGACCTATGTTGCACTTGTCAATAAACTGCATATTCTAAACATTTCAAATTTTTGTGTAAATTAAGACTATCCCATCCTGCCAATGACATTTACTCTGACCTCAATGTGCTTGTGATACATTGTTTATGATGTAACATGAATCTGACCTGGACATGCTCAGTGGTTTTTTGTCAGAGCATTCTGAAAATCAGATTACTGAGCTAAATAGAAAAACAAAAAACAAAAACCGAATAAAATCAAAAAGCACTAAGAAGACTCTAGAAGAAATTTCCAACTCCAGAATCTAATACGATTTGCAAAGTTTAAGCAGTTCTTTTAACTGAAAAGCAGCATTTCTGCAGCATCTTTTCAGGACCATTTTACTTCATGGCACTAATGTAATTTTTTTTCCCTTGTCTAATTTTATATAACTAATATTAATAAATTAATAGCCTATAGAAGTCACAGTAAAAAAAACACACAAAAAAAAGGAATTGAAAAACAGGTTGAAAATGGCAACAAAATTAATGAGGAAACAGCAACATAAAAGAGAACCCTTGAAGTGATCAAGGAGAAAGTCAGTGACACAAACATGAAGACTCCCTAGAAACATACCTCATAATGTCTTTTTCCAGTCTTCTGCAAATGAGAAATTATCACATAGGGATTTCATGCACAGTTGTGAGAAGAATACTGTCAACTTTGCTAGGATGATTTGCACTGAATTTGACTGCCAAATGATTGCGAAAAACTAGTCAGCTACTCACAGCTCAAGGTGATTACCCATAACGAGCTTCACTGCAGAAAAAAATAACATCAAGTGTGCTCCAGCAAATCATGGAAATCACTGAAAATATCTGTAAGTCTGAAAGTCCAATAATTTTACATGGGAAAGCTGAATGGTTCACAGAAACTCAGCTCCAGACTGTGGATCTCTGTTAGAGCTTGGCCTAGTCCTGCATTACGAAGCACTGACTATATACAAAGTCTTCACTGCCAGCTGCCAAGGAAATTGTGTGCCTTCCAAACAGTCCAACTAGTTCACTGTTCATTACTATATAAACTGCTATACGTTACAGTTCTTCAGCAAATACAAAACGTGACTGCCCAAGAGAATAAGTGAATATATAAACGCAAGTATCTCACATATTCTGTTCCTTCCTATTTCTATATTGATGGAAAGACAACACTTTGTTCCCCATCCAAAGACTATCAATATATCATGACCTATTTACATCAGTTACTGACTCCTATTCAGATGACAGCAGTCTTAGATCCCACAAATAATACCAATCATAACAAGAGATAATACATATTTGGGTCATGGACTGACACAACAAGGCCACAAGCAGGACACAAGGCCAAGATGGGAGCTGCAGTTTTGACCTTAGAGCGGCCCAAATTATTGACAGAGCAGAACTCAGCATGCATCAATGAAGTGTGACTCATCATTGCAGTGAACGGAGTTAGGACTTATATCCTACTTCTATCCTCCCCACATTTTATAAACATTTCCTCTTCTCAGTTAGCAAGTGCAACAAGGAGTCTGGAGACTGAAAGAAAGGACACCGTAAAAATCCTTGCTCATTCAGAATGAATGAATGAGACCTTGCCAGACTCAGATCAAACTTCTCCCAAAATGGTATCTTGAACCCCAGTCTGCCTACTTATTAAAAGTCTTTATGGGTTTTCAGCATTTTTTTCATATGGTAAGGAATCTTTAATGATGGATACATATGGTAAGAAAATTCCATAATGACAAATAGGCTACAAAATTATTTACCAACTTCAGTCCAGTATTTCTTTGCATCAAAGGTCACTGAATAGGACCCCTAGGTCCTACTTTCTTGGCAGCAAATAGTGTAATTTTGCAGAAGTATTGTAAAAATCTAGATGTTTTCTTTTGAAACACTGCTGCTTTTCTATCTTGTGAGAGAGATAGAATGAATTCAGCAGTCTTAGTTGTACAAGTAAGCACGCTTGCCTCCTATAGCTCTTCATTTTCCTGAAGAGCATGTAATTTCTTTGAAGGATCTGCTAAATTGT
Organism: Struthidea cinerea; assembly: GCA_013397865.1. NCBI lineage: Eukaryota > Metazoa > Chordata > Aves > Passeriformes > Corcoracidae > Struthidea > Struthidea cinerea. The sequence goes on along the minus strand of VZTI01000066.1, from coordinate 806,448 downwards.
AACAAACAGTATTTTTGAAAAGTCACAATAAAGCATGAGATTTTAAAATGCCATTAGATAGTACTGGGAACTTGTCAGATCCCACACAATTCATTCCCCCATCCAATGACGCATGATATTTGGCACATAGTGTACTTATGCTTTTTGTTTGTAAAAGGAAGACAATTTTTCCTCCTGTGTTTCTGACCTTTATTCTTATTATCAAATACTCTTTCCAATTGCACTGATTTAGGCAAAACTCTCCCTTGCGAGTAACGTCAGAAGGATTTTGTCTGTCTCCTGGAATCAGATATTTGACACAGTTTATACAGTCAGCTTGTGTTTCCAAACTCTACTTAAATAAGAAAAGAGTGCATTATAAAAACAGTTCAAGACCAGGAAAAACATTACAGAGTTCTATATTTTGTATCTCAGGATTAGCTACTGTATCTAATCAGTAATTAAACATAGCTTAATACAAAGAACAGCTTCTTTAGACAAGCTCAGTACCGGAACTCAGCACTTGTGAGCAAAAAAGTTGTTGATAAGTGACTGAAAAAAAGTAGGATAACTTGAACTTCATTGCACTTTATGATCCTTGCTACCATTTTTCTGCAAGGTTTATCCAGCTTGAAATATCATTGTTATTTTAAGATCACTAATTAGTTTCCTTATAAAAAAGTCACTCAATCCAGGAAGGCATTTCTTTCATTTTAATTACATAATGATTATTTTCAGTGATTGGCAAAAGTTCTTCCAAACGCTATATTCAGTCTGTATTCAATCAGGGACAATCTGTGCTGCCTACACAGCATTACCTCATCTCACTAGCTTTTACAGCAGCTACACACTATCTATTGAGATTTCAGGATGTAATTTCCTACGAATGACAGAAGCTGATAACAATCCCTGTCATGAAATTGAGAACAATATTCACTTGCTTTTTAGAATATTGAAAATATATGCTACACAAATTACACAAATAATTGAATATTTTTGTTTAAGAAGCACTCAATGCCAGTATCCTGCTGGAAAGCAATAGAAGTGTACATTGTTATTTAACTGTACCATCTACCCTTCCTACGAGATCAACATTGTTCACAAAAGATCAATAGAACCATTATAAAATGTGTTTGCTATAATTAAGGAGGCAGGAGTCTTATATTTATGCTACAGGATGCATCAAAATACCAACAGACATCGGGACTGAGTTAGCACTCTCTCAGCTACACCAGTTATTCCTCACTAAACCATGTTTTATTTATTTATTTGCTTCAATTTCTACTGCCTCATTAAGAACCCCATGCTCTAAATTTAAAAGCCCTGAAGGAAATATATTCTTTCACATCCTTTAGTGAGGAAAGACAGTTTAAAGAACATGGAGTGGAATCCATAAGGACTATACTCCAAGTTCCTTAGAAAACAAAGTGGTAAATTTCTTCAAAGCTAAATAGAGAACAAAACAGAGGGGTCTGTGGCAGGAGGAAGGTAATCAAACAATCATTTATGTTTACATAAAAATGCACATACACACATCCCATATGTGTATATTTATATAGCTTTACACCCAAAAAGGATATTACTACCATCAGTAGCCATTTTATTCCTGAAAAGCACTTACCTGACTTTTATATTTTAGTACAGTTGAAACCTTAAGATGGAAACCTTTCTTATTCAACAGCTTGGGTCAATAACAATTCTTACAGTGTTCTCAAAAATGTGTTTATCAGGAAAAGGATGTTGACTCTCATCCACCCAGCCTGATGCACACTCAGTCAGGTTTGGTACATGTTAAATACTACTGAAATATATCCCAACCAATTTGAATAAGCACTTAATTAGTCATAAAAAGGCTGAAGTATACTACGAAAGACTGTTGGATCTCAACAGCAAACAATTACAAGTAAATATGCATTGGCCTGTATCATTGCAAATATCACAGGATAATAATACACCAGGAAGCAGAATATTTATAAAGCTGCAATTTCTTTTTATATCATATACTAGTAGTGCTAAGTATCACAGAATCATGGAATGGCTTGGGTTGGAAGGACCCTTAAAGCTCATCTAGCTTCAACGCCCCTGTCATGGGCAGGGACACCTTCCACTAGACCAAATTGCTCCTTAAGAGCCCTTTCCAATATGGTTTTACCGCCCGGGGAGGGGGCATCCACAGCTTCTTGGGGCAACAAGTTCCAATGCTTCACCACCCTCACAGTAAAGAATTTCTTTGTATTACCTAATCTAAACCTATTCTTTTTCAGTTTAAAATTTCCCCTTGTCCTGTCATTACACACTCTTGTAAAAAGTCCTTCTCTATCTTTCTTGTAGTCTCCTTTCAGGTACTGGAAGGCTGCAATTAGGTCACCTCAAAGCCTTCTCCTCTCCAGGCTGAATAACCCCAACTCTCTCAGCCTTTCCTCACAGGAGAAGAGATCCATACTTCTAATCCTTCTTGGTGGCCCTCCTCTGGACTCACTCCAATGGGTTGATGTCCTTCCTGTACTGGGGACCCCAGCAGAGGGACAGAATCACCTCCCTCATTCTGCTGGTCTCACAACTATATATAGTTATACAGTACAGTATTGTTCAATTTTAAAAAAAGTATTTTACAAAAAATGAAAGCAGAACAAGTTACAAAAGGACCAATTTGGAAGCACTTCTAGGGCACAGAGGGCTGGCGTTAGGAGAGCAAAAACCCACCTAAAAATGACACTTGCACTGGACATTAGAACGACAAGAATTTCTATTACGATGCGGGTAGTGAAAGGGTGAACAACAAAAATGTTGTATGTTACTGAGCAGTGCAGGTATCTTAGTGACAGCAGGCACAAGCAAGGCTGAGGTACTGAATGCTTTCTTTGCCCAAGTCTTCACTGACAAGGGCTTCCAAGTCTCTGTGAAGAGTGATGGTGTTCGCAGTGGAAAGTAACAAGCAGCAGCGGATAAGGATCGAATCAGGGATATACGTTATGTTAAGAATAACTCACTTCCTTTAACTCTGAAACTGTGATACTAAAACTAAATTGAGACATAAAGATATCAAATAATGATAAGATTTTTTTTTCCCACTGCATGTTTTATTCCAATTAGAGTACATTTAGAACACTTAGCTCCACGGCATATGTTCATAATTAAACACACCTAAAAATATCAGGGAAAATTAATTTAAACCAGATCTATTTTTAAATAGCTTGTTTAAAAGTGAATAATGAAACAGAAAAAATAAACTAATATTCCTTGACAACACTTAAATTAGAACTGAAGTTTAACAGTGTATTTGTTGCACATGTAACAGCCAAGATACCACAGAAACATAAAATAAACCACTATTCAGTCATCCATTCAAAATAAGGGTTTGCAAATAATACATTAAATGTACAATTACAATGGAATTGTTGGTGATTTATTTAAGAACTGAAGAACTTTTTGAAAATAACCCAGCAGGTTCCTAGTAAATGATCTGCAATATGCAAGCCAGACCAGTTGAGCTAAAATCCAACAAAACATTAAGTGTGCCAAGGGAAAAAAATGAAGAAAAAAAGAAGCAATTGGAGAATGGTAAGCAAAACCTCACATTTAGGAAAGTCGATCTTGTATTTCAAAGCCCAATTGCAGAGATTATTCACATTAAATTACTGTCCATCTTTCCATCATACGATATTCAAACCAGACACAATTTTAAGTCACTATTGACAAAGCAGAAGGAATGCAGAAACATTTTGGAATGGATCACATTTTTCAGATGTTCTCTGCCTGTTTCTCAGGTTTCAATGGTTCATAACCATTATATTTGAATTTTATACCCCTGTTCTGTCCAAGTTGCCACGGGTATGCATTTAAAAAAATTTTCATCAAAACATACTTTGAACAGTAATGGGATCTGCCTTGCTACTTCCTCACCTACTGTTATTGCCTTGCCAAGAAATTTATTTAATAGAAGGAAAATGCAATGAAAGGTTTCAAATGGCAACAAGACAATAGCTCTACAGATCTGCATTACAGATCACTGTGATTTCCTTGATATTCTGCTTAAAATAAATTAAGGCAAGAAATGTAGGCATTTGTAACTTTGCAACCAGATGAATACAAATGTCATTTTGGTCCAAAGAATGTGGTAGGAAGAATACATCAGATATTTTCATTGATAACTAAGGGATTTCATTCCATTTTTTGCTAAATAAATTACTAAAGAACTGAAGTGTTTTAAGTGTAGTGAACATACTATTTGTATCATACAATTTTATGAACTTAGCTTTACACCACAGAATTAACTCCTTTTTGATATTTAATATGAAATACGACCTTACAACAGTGCTAAAAAAAAACCCAGCCTCCTGCGCAGCATATTCCCACAGAAATTTATTTCTGAAACAGGTGAAGTACGACACTGTAATACTGAGATCTGATTAAAATAAGTGATTGCCTGTCTAAATATGGAAACTAGCTGTATTTTAGCTCAGAGTTCAAATTTACCTCTTGCTAAATAAAACTGTAATACCTTTCTAAGCACCCTACACAACCCACCAGCAGATGAATTTCAGCAGCTCTTACAGAGGTGATTGGACATGTAAGAAAACAGTTCATTTTTTTCTTTGCATGTGTTTCGAAATTTATGGAAAAAGAAAGCTAACAGAAATATGATTTTTGTAGATTTTAATAATGCATTAGGGTCTTATAATTAGGGATATTCTGAGCACACACACACAAAAGACCCCTATTCATTATCTGCACAAATACATGTGCACACCCACACAAGTGTTCATTTTAGACACAGAACATACTTTATCTGGACCTTGGGACAGTGAATGTGACCAGAATAAAGGTGATATTTTGAAGTAAGTTGATTCACAAAACTTTACTATGTAAGATAAGAATATAATGAACATTAAAATAATCTTTCTATACCATCTTAAGCTCTCTTTTCTGACACCTTTGCACCACAAACAATTGCAAGCTTCAAGAGGTGAAAAGATAATAAATATGAAGACAGGAAGACATTCAGTATTACTGAAAAGCTTGAGGTTTTTTTTACTAAGATCAGTGTTCTCTCCTTCATTTTAAATCCACAAAAATCTAGCCCACTCTGAAATTTGAAAATCTGTTAAGCTCAAAGGGGTACCAAAGCCAAGGTCTATTCCTTCAAGAACAAATAAAATCCATTGATAAAATGGAGGGGAAAATGCTACAGTAACCTACAATTGACATTCACTCTGCATCTGTTCAGAGCACAATTTTACTTTTCCTATTCTGCTGATGGAAAAAATCAAATCCAGCAAATCATTGATAGTCTTAGAGATTTCACTTCAGTACCATTAATGATCTGGTAATCATCAAGAGAAAAAAATAATTAGTGTCAAGATTCAGAATCAAAAGTATTATATGAAAATATTAGTTATTCCATGGGCAGAAATCAATAGCCTTTGACTTTCACCAAGTGTGAGCCACCTAATCTTTCAAAATCAAAGTACTAGAACTCATCTGCGGAAACCAGATTATTTTTCCCAAAAGGAATTCCAATCTGTTTACTGGATTTTTCTCTTTTGTTTTGCTTTTTTTGATACAGAAGAAATGAGGAAGTTGCACAATGGATTTAGCTTTCACTGTGAACCAGAACTGAAGAACTGAAGCAGTGTTGCATAACACAAAACTCCCCCTTATCCTCCCATGGAGCATGAGGGGGAGTTTTGGGTGAGGAATGAATTCAGAATTATGTCCTCAGGCTTTACTCACCTCTTATTTGGAGCTCCAGTGTAATTGTAACTGACTTAAAAAAGGCCAAAAACCTGCTCCTGCAGCAGTTCTTTGACTATAGAACTTCTTATTCATGCTCTTCAAAATCATATTAATGCCAGTATATTTTCAAAGGGAGATTGAAATCTTCCTTCAATTCCACCATTCATAAGGTCCTCTCACATGACCCTGTTCAGTTCTCTTTTAAAAAGAGTAGTAATGGCTGGACTATGGCTTTGATCCTGTCACCATTTTTTTATATTCTAGCAGTTCAGAATTGATATAGTTTCAGGGGCTGCTTTGAGAGTCTTTTTGTAGTTGGGAGCTCAATAATTCCTGCATTTAGGCTGCAGGAGGATCAAACCACAGCAATCTTTCAGGCAAGATCCCTGTCTTGATACAGGTGCAGTCTAATTCCAGACATGAACTCATAATAAACTCCAATGCTTTGTCTTTCATCTAATTCTCCTATAAAAGCTTCATATCTCTTAAAGAGCATATCCTAAATATATGTGAGCCACAGTTCTTTTCACATTTACTGAAAACTGATCTCACAAGCTTAGACAGGGGAATTTCTGAATAAGAGATATATTGCATGGGGAAGAATCTATAAACTCAGCCACAGAGGAGAAAAAAATTCTCTTTGAAATCCTTTCTTTGTTTTAGGCACAAAACCTGTACAACCTCTGCACAGCAATTTTAGAGTTTATTCTTTAAATCCAAGGTCATGTAGCCATAGCAGCTAGTTCATGCTCAGAGGGGAGGTAATCATCCTCTGTTCTTCTCAGCAAGTGCTCTTTGCTGAGGTCAAAGAAATGGGGCAATGTAACACTGGAATCCATTACAAATTAGCATAATGTCACCACCTCTCTCTGTGACATTTCAAATGAGCACAGATGAAGGACAGTGTGGAAAACAATGCAATTACAAGTATCTGAATCCAACAGTAGTTCTGGAAAAGAGCAAGGAACTGGAATTGCCTGTAGTGAATCCTTTAACAAACTCCAGCGTTGCCTTCTTTCTCTGACATATCATTAAACAAATAAATAAATTTTTAAAAACACAAACCAAAACAAACAAACAAACAAACAAACAAACCACCAAAGTCCAGAAATTGCAGTCAGACACTCAGTTCTGAAGGCAGGAAATCTGAATGAAACATCACCACATGTTTTCAATATGTTCAAATACAAAAAGGGAAAATAGACATAAAGGTGAGAAGAACACCATCTCAGTGCCACAATGCAACACCACTGTGAGGCAATCTGTGAAGATGAGACCCATCTCTGCCTATACACTGACATCTAATCAGACTTTAACACTTCTGAAAATCTGAAAAAGGGCACAAAATATAAAGAAAAAGGAAAAGAAACATACAAACCCCAGAAACAGAATGTGTTGCCTTTTCTTACACAGTCCAGTAGTAATTCCACAGTATTTTTCAATCAGCTATGCTCAAAATTACGGAGAAGAAACAGAAATACAGGACAGAGCGAGAAACAACTCAGCTTCTTTTCAGTAAAAATTAGCAACTTCCATTTCATCCTACATGTTCTAAGCTTTCTGGAAAAAAAGAAAAAAATGTGGAAGTATCTAAAAACTTGTGTCTTAACATATTCTGAAAACATTTTAAATTTTATGTCTTTTCTGAAACATGATAGCTAATTAGTTATTTGATTATCATAATCAGAAACACTAATCATTGCAGTCTTGATGAAAATTCAGTGATTATCCCAAGGGGGTTACGGTCCAGTAAATGTGTTGACAGGCTATTTGCTATTGTAATGGCAATGCATCATGATAACATACAGCAGAAAACAAAAGACAAATACAGATTAATACTATCCATAATACCTCAACACAAGAGAAAATGTAATGTGACCTTTAGGTCAAATTACATACTTCCTAATCAAGCAAAATTTCTTGTAACATCAGCTTTGCATTCAGAAGACTGTAGTTCCCTAGTGAATGAAAATACAAATCCCACTAAAATGGCCAGCAACCAGTGCCAAGCCACACCAAGATGTCTCCTTAAATCCCCTTACACTTCATTTAAAAAATTAATCTGTTTTTATTGTTTAGAAGTACAATTGAAATACTGCAAGTAAAAATAAAATGCATGAAACAGCATCTCTCCCCTTCGTAAAGTTTTCCCTCTAAATCCTTCAAACACCTAAAAAACTATTTATTCTATATAATCACTATTATATATCTTTACCTCTATATTAAAGTAACCTCCCTTTTGAGAAATACTTAGCAGTATCAGACCTTTTCTTGTGAAAATAACAACAGAAAACTGACATTTGCTAAACCACTTTTCCCCAAGAATTTGCAGTTTGCCGGCCCACTTGAGGATTTATTTTTAACCCCATTCCTTCAGCCTATAATTTCTTATTTCGCCTTTCAGTTTAACAAGCTGCAAGAGGAACTGTTCAGAGATGAAATAGTCATTGAGTTGCTTTAAAATACTAAATTACTATTATCTGTTCCATGAGTTGGAACCCTTTTCTCTCCTTCACATTCATGCCTTTTTATTTTTATTATTTTCAGCAGGTAATATCAAATGTCAACCAAGCTCTACAAAAATACAAATGCCATTACTTTTTTCTTTTTTTTTTTTGTCTCCTTCCCCTTCAAGACTAACAGCTGCCAGAATTGTGGCTGTCAAAACTGGCAGCTGGGAACTTTTCCCATACTTGCCAAAGAGTTGATTTGAGATATGCAAATAACATTTCTCCAAAAATTGTCCAATGGGTCCCAAGAGGCACAACTGAGGTTAGATACTTCCTTTACTTCCTTCCTTTCTGTGAAGCCACTCCATCTTCCGATCTCCCAGAAATAGAAAACAAGAATTCAAGACAAAGAAATGTCATTTTCACAATGACTTTGCATAGAGTAGCTGTCTGTCACTCTACGGTGTAAACGTATATGGCTTCCATTGTCACCGTACCCAAGCAATCTAAATATTTCATGTACATATACTCTCACCACGACTACCGAATGCAGAAAGAGCATCATTTTATTTTAAGCATAAGGAACCAAGGAACAGAAATGCTAAATAAACCTGGTACAATAAACATAAATGTTATGGATTCATATTAATGAATGGGAAATGAGATCTTGCAGAACATCTACTTCAGCTACATGAAATAAAGAAAAGCAATTATACCTGTCTCATTTGTCAGACATTTGGCAAATTTGAAGAAAACTCCAGAAAAGAAAATACATGTGGGTGGTTCATTCCAGAGATTTACTGCCTGATAAACTTTTATGCTTTTTACCCTAAACTTAATCTGTAGATTAACCCCATTTATTCTTCTCTTTCCTTAAGTGGACAAGAAAAGCAGTATCATTGTCATGTTTGCAACAAATTTGTACATAACAGAGACAACATATTTTCTCTGAGTCTTCCTTTTTGTAGATCCAATAAAACAAATTCGATCAATATCTTTTACAGGTCATGTCTTCAAAATCCCTCATCATTCTTACTCTTCTCTCTTGGACTTTCTCTAGCTTGCTCAATTCTTCTTTAAACTGTGATGACCAAAACTACCCAACGTACTAGATATGGCCTCAGAAGAACTGACTCAATTATTTTTCACATCTTGCACACAGTAAACCACACAGGACCACACTGTTACCTCATGTTTCATTTCTGACTGACTATAACCTGATTAGCCAGATATTTTCATCTTGGGGCATTTAATTTCTCCTTTCTGAGTGTAACATTTCCAACAATTCTTGAACAAATATCAACTTGTCACTTTAAATATGTTTTCCAAAATTTGGATAGCCAATCCCCAACAAGCCCCATACGTATTGTTGAAACCTTGATTCTATCTGCAACTTTTACAAGGATACATTAGATTATCATCAACATCATTAATGGAAGCACTGAAAGTAATACTCTGCCCAGGACAGACAAATACAAGACTCTGTCGGCATGCTTTGATAATCTGAAGGGATGCTAATAGTAACTGATTGATTCTCATACATCACAGGATAATGAAGAAAGAGAGCCCAAGTTTGCCTGCAGGAATGTCATGTGGGACAGCATGAAAGGGTGTACTAAACTCAAGGTGTGTTACATCTACAGATTTCTATGGATCTGTTCCCTGTCAAAAGTATTCTAGAGGTAAATTCACTTCTTGTACATATTAAGTGCTTGTTCTAGACTCTTTCCAAGGATTCAGCTCTGCCTGGTTGTGACAGCATGGTTCTCTTTTTCTTATTTTGAAGTCCAGAAAGACATTTTTATCCTAGAACCCTCCTCCATGACTTCCCAAAATGTAACAGATTCAGAGAAAGCTCTCAGTCATTAATTTTTAATTTTATTAATTCATTTTATTTTTAAGGTCTTTCTTTTAGGCAGCCATACTTCAGCATGCACCTCCTCATAAGCCCTATGTCCTCATGTTTCTTATGTACCCTATGTCCTCATTAAAATACTTCCATTGGATGTTGTCAAATAATTCAGTATGATGGTGCATGAAGACTGAAGCAAAGAATAGCACTGAACTATTTAGTTTTCTCCACATTATCCTATATTTTCTCTCTTTATATTTAAGGCCTTAAGCAACCTGGTTTAGTGGCAGGTGCCCCTGCCCATAGTAGGGCAGGTTGGGACTAGATGATCTTTAAGGCCCCTTCCATCCTCTTAACAGTCAATTCTTTGATTTTATAATGGAAAGATAGAATTTTCTAATTTTTGTATGTATATGAGATTGATTTAACCTTTAATGATTTTTTTTTTCTTATCAATTTCTAATTAACATAGAGTTTCCATTTTGCACTACTTTATGTTATCTTTATTTCCAGGTTATTTTCTTTATTCTTATGCGTTGTTATGTATATATTTATTCAGAGGTTTGTTGGTTGGTTGGTTGGTTGGTTGGTTGGTTGGTTGGTTGGTTTTTTTGTTTGTTTTGTTGGGGTTTTTTGGCTTGTTTTATTTGTTTGGGGTTTTTTGTTGCTGTTTTTGTTTGGGTTTTGGTTTTTGTGTTTTGTTTTTTTTTATTATTTCTTTCTGGTTCAGATTATCAAAGAGCTTCTGATGCAGTCATAATGGTATTTTACAGAGTTGCTTGTCCCCTTTGTACCACTTCTCAAAAGGGTTTGCACACATCTACCAGAACCTGTGTCTCCAGTTCTCAATATGCTTCAGAAGACCTTCCTTCAGGAGCCTACTTATCTGTTCCCTAAATTTGTCCAAGTCCATTATCCTCATTCTACTGTGAGGCATTTTTCTCCCTGGGAGAAAGAAGACTGAAACGTAGGTTCCAAATCTTTATTCAAACGTGTTGTTCAAACATGTTTATAATTTGGAACTTATACAGTTGAATGGGGTCACAAACAAATGTCATGCTCAGACTGATAAACTCAGGTCTTCGGAATGTCAAAAGGATACCCCACACTCTATCCCACCAATCTTTTTTACTTGCAAAAACTCGTGCATTTTTTTAGGAAATCCCATGCACCTCAGAGTTCTTCTTCCCTTTAAGTACTAATGTCTGACCATTCAAAAACATGGCTACTATAAATACTGACGCTCTGTTATCTAGAGGTAAGTATACTGGATAAATAGAAACAGTTAGCATTCTGTTCTTTGAACACCATTTTGAAGAAGCTTGACTTTGATTTGAATTCAGGAGTCCTGGGAAGCACACTTTTTAATACTCACTAGCAACTAGGAAAAAATCTAATTGTTTTCCTTAAAACTAAATAGACTAGATATACAGAACAAGATGAATACTAATGTAATGGGACTGCAGAAGACTGACTTGGGAGCTAGACAAACTATGGAATGTTTTAAAATGCAACCACAACATGAAAAGTGAACTCGTTTGAAGGAAACAATAAGAAGGCGTAAGTATAATAGAAAACTTGCATTATTAGAAGGCATATAATTTGTCTGATAAGTTGCAATTTCACTTGCCAAAATTTACATCATTTGCTACTTCACAACTACCTGCATGCCTGGTCTTACTGCCTTGCAAACAGGAGGAGGGTAAACACATTCTGTGGGGTCACAGCACACTCAATCACATGTCAACAAATTGAACCTTCCATGTGGCAACCTAAACCTTGGATCATATCAAAGAAACTGTTTGTGTTGACGTCATCAAAACCATTTATCATTGATCCCCAGCATTCCTGCTAGGGTGGCCTGAAAATATTTTGGCTAAAGCACTATTTACCTTGAATTTTTGATGTTTACAGTGTATTTTGTACATGATTAAACAAGATCGGCATGATGAATTTTGCTCTCTAACAGAGGTGGTTTACCTCATCAAATAATTTCTCACATTAATAACCTTTCTTACAGGAGTTGAATGACCTTGTATAAACATATTCTCTCCTTCTATCAAAAATTAAAACATGTAGCATGATTTGACAATCCATCATTTTCCTTCCTATGAAATAATAGAAGGTGTAAATCCCAAAAGTTTTACATAAATTATGCATGTTGTCTATACACTACAGAATTCTGACAACACACACATTTCTGTAGCTTCTAATTGGGCTTTTTACAGATAAGATATTTCCCACTGGGAAGCAGTTAAAAATAAGACAGACAGTTGTCCCGATGCCAACATGACCCCAACCCACCAAGAAATCCAAAATAAATACAAAAATGATGGCATCACTTTATGAAACAGAAGAGCTTTTTCAAACTTTTCCTTGGAAGTACAGGAATTGAATCATGTTGCATTTAGTTAAGATGGACCTCAAGGGCCTGCAATTGTAGGAAAGTTGTTGTTATAATACAGTCTTATGAGGCTGACATTCAGAATTCATTAACAAGAAACTGGATGGTTTTGAGGGTTTGATATGTTCAAGAGTTTGAACATAATCTCAAATATTAATTGTCAATGCATACACTTCAATAAGAGAGCAAGAAGTATCAAATGAATTCCTACAATCTAAAGCCTACTTAACAATATGTCAGAACTGCCCTGTTCATGTCTGCTAAGAACATTAAACCAAACCAAATGTTTAAAGCTAGTGAGCAGAAAATTTGGGTTCCAAGACCAATTCCAGTATTTAAAATAAAGGAACATACACTGCTTAAAGCAAGATAGGTCGTACTAATTTCAGTCACTACTAGCAGGATCATATAGTATAAGTGCAAAAGGAAAAAAGAAGACATAATTTATTTTTTATGAGCACAGCTAAAAAGAAAACCACTGGAAAACTGTTCCAAAGATGACTTAAGTTGAATAATGTATTGAAAAGGAGAAAAAACAAACCTCCACAAACCTGTGATTTGAACAGGTTTTTAGGTCATTGAGATCAGATCCCTACTCTTGATCTTTACTAATGTTCCTATCACAGGTTTGCTTCTGTATGTATGATAACAAAATTGTAGTAACTTTCAATTTCAAGAAATCAAAACCTTAATTTAAAACTTAGTATTTTATTCATGACAGCTTCTGACATGCATGTTTGTAAACAATCAAGTCCTTCTGGCTTAACTCATTCTCAGAATATCACCCAGAGAGTTACTAACCCTGACCTATTCCTTTGGAAAAAAACACACAACAGAACTCAGTATGTGAAACCTGTGAAAGCAAACATAAAATAATAACCTGGGTCAATAAGGCTTATTTATGGCTACTTGATAATCCATGCCCAAAAAAATTCAGAACAAGTATACAGAAAAGCTTTCTTTGTCATGCCCCAGCTGTCAAGAAGCTTTAGAAACCAACCAAACACCACAGTTTCTTAATATGGTACGGATATGGAACATAATCCTCTACAAAACTACTTACATACTAAATTTAGTATTCACTATCTCAGTAGTGGATGCAAGAGTGTTTCATAAAAAGCTAAAAGAGGCAAAGGAGATGGATAAATAAAGATATGATTTACAGACAGATTTTTATGAAGACTTTAGTAAAACTGAAAATCTTTGAAAATATGCTAAACTTTGGCTAAACACAGAAACAGGTTTTAGCCCAGACTCATTGAAACATCTAACCAAAAGCAAACTGCACTGAATGCATAATTATATTCTATTTCGTAGTTGGAATTTCATAAAGTGGCAATCATCCAAAGAGTGGATGAGATTCAGTTTCCTTAAAAAGATAGACAATGCCCCAGAGATTCCCTCACATGACAGGTTATGACCCATAGGGCAGGCAGAGCATAGGTCAACTGCACAGTTCAAGAAGAGCAGCACAACCAGTGTGTCTGGATTCCACACAAAGTATCCATATTTTTATTTCTTACTTCCCTGATACAAACATTTGTAAGAGATTTTTTAATTGTTTCGAGAAATGTAAAACTGCACACACACTTTTGATTTCACCATGATGCAAAAGCCTTTCTCTTCTACCTGTTCAGCTAATTTATTAGCACTTTAAAATTATGTCAGTGTAACAATTTTGTTCATGTTCATTCTGATCTTAGACTTAAGAGGTTTATTCTACCTATCTTCAGGAAACTAACTATGATATCTACATGAACTCAGTTTTTGTTCTAGATTTTCAGAGTGATTATCCCGCCTAATATCTGAACCACTTTCTGTGATTACCTCTATTTTCCTTTTAATTATCCAAGAAGTGCTAAGTTTAGCATTTCAACTGGCTACTTAATTTTAGAGGGACACCAGACCAGTTCCCAGGTGTGGCAAAATTCAGCAGATATGTAACAAGCTAGGCTCTTCACCCTCATGCTCTTCTTATATCAGATACAGAGAGGGTTGGGTGGCTAATGACAAAAATTACTTGGTGGTTTAGGACTGAAACTCAGAATGAATCACAGGCGTGTCTCTGTGCAGTACAGCTGGAGTCAACTGACTGGAATGGGATGGAGACAGCAGCAGGCAGAGCACAAAGGACACGTCTTGCAGGAGGAAGACCTTAGGCCTCAGGTCTCTTATTTCTTATTAAAAATATTTTTTTCTTATTCTGCAAAACAGCCACACAGTTCGCAATCTTGACTGTATACCAAATTTAATACTAGAGCAATTCATTGCCATATTGCAATAGTTTTCTCAAGTCATTCCAAAAATATGAAGAGACCTAGTGCTAGAGAACCTCTGGAGATTACCCAGTTTCGATTTCAAAAAATAAATTTAGGACCTTCTCCCTAAAACCCAACAATCTCTCCTACTCAATACAGGCATGTGGATATAAGATCAATACTAACCCTGCATTACAGTCTGTTACAGCTTCAGGGCTTTCAATGTGTATCAAAAAAGTAGATGGACCATCATATGGAACACTCTCCCTCTCTTCTGCACTACAGCAAAATCACAAACCCTCGTCTTAGGACAACAAGTTTTTGCTCCTGCTCTGTGCTTTCCCTGGTGCCCATGGGACCAGCCAGAGAGTACACTCATTGTAACTTTCAGTAGAGAAAAAATTGCATTTAATTCTGAGGACTCAGTCCAATTCTGAGAGTTCATAAAATAAACTGACTAGTAGAATATTGTCTAGACTTTTCTCTCAATTTATATCAATTTTTATACAATCTATTTGATTAGGACTTATATTTAATTAAACATCTATTAGGTGAAGGACTGATTTCCTAACATGCAAGGTTACTTACTTTGAATAATTCACAGAAAGTTCTTTGTTCCTGAAGACAAACTAAAAATGCACTTAAAATTAAGAGCAAGCAAAGAACAAGGAAAGGGGGAAAATGCTGAGAACTCAGAAGGGAGCTAGAAATATTGTGAAAGCAAAAGTGGTAATGAAGCAGAGAAGACTGGAGAGAAGTTGACATTACTGGAGGGCTCTCCCAGACAACAATCTAATGTGCATTTACTGCAGTGGAAGAAGAAAGGCAGATTAGGTTTAAAGATGGAATTTTTCAACAAACCAGGCTTCATGCTTTCTAACCTTTCATGGAGTGTATTTTTTGATAAAATTCTCTCCTTTTAATGCAAACCCTTTAGACCCCCAAGAAATTCTCCTCATGCATCCACACTGTGTTTTCTGGCTTGAATAAGTTTATTAGTAGATAAACACTGCCGCTGCCTCATGCTTGAAAAGTTTTGAATGTAATTGACTGTCAATGATATGATGATTTATAATGCAATCTGCTGCTACTTCTGCTGCTGCAGATAACTCTAATTTGCCTCTATTGTATTAGATATGATGAACTTGACAATCATTTTCAATTTTCCTATTTGGCTTTCATTCAGGTTGATGTGGCCAGTAACAGTGAATTTTCATTGTTCTCCCCCTAAAGCAATAAAGGAACAGGAGCTTGTTTTATACGAAGCAGTTGGCTCTTTCCAAAAGACTCATTTATTGTGTAATGAAGCTTCTGCCAAGCAAAATATTTACTAAAAGTGGGGACTGAAACTTCTGGTTTAAATATTTGTGTTTTACTGAATTATATACTGGCCAAGATGTGCTATATGAAAAAGATAGGTGACAGGGAGAAAAGAGTCTATAGACATGATGGACATTGTACCAGCTGATTGAGGTTACACAGTTCCTTAATTCTGATCACACGCAGACCTGGAGGCTTTGGCTTCTCTTGGGAAGACAGGTGAAAGAGATCAACATGTTCATGGTTTCTGTTTTTGGGGAAAACTATTAAGGAATGAAAAGGAAAAATTATAGAAAATACCTCAGTGTATATAAAAATACTTTTAAAGAAATGCTTGCCAGACAAGCAAGTACCATTTGACAACTCTTCCACTTACAGCTCCACTATCTTGTAAGGCAACTACTCAGGAAGGTAATATGTTTGTTTATTACTAGCCATAGAGATAAGCAAATCAGTTTTAAAGTGATGTACATTAGACTATGCAAAACAGCCTTTGTGGCTTTGAATAATGCAGCTTCCAAAGTTTAAGCTATATTTTCTCTCCATATAAAAGAAACATAATTACACCTGCATTTGTTCTAGCTTGCTTTGGTGTGCACAGACAAAATGTAAAATGTAAAAATGACGTATTTCCAGTCCACAGAGCAGTTTCTATTTACAGAGTTACATCTGTTTTCTCATCTGGCAATGTTTTCATAACAGTTGCAATGGAGTTGTAATGTCACTCCAGCTGCCACTTGGAAGAATGAGACGGGTCCTATTCTGCCTCATCCATCACCAAAAAGGACTGGCATCTAAGTTTCAGTAAGTAAACTCTATTCTGTGGGTAAGATATGAGAAAAAGATTTAAGATCTCAAGTTCAGTTTGAACAGCTGGCAGTTAGAAAAATGATTTTTAGACTTGCAAGCTAAACACATTTAATATGGAAATCATTGAGAAAGAAGAAATAGGGAACTCCACTCTGTCACTTTCACAAAATTACCTTTTTGACTGTAACTGGATTTCAAGAATTACATGATTTACAGTATCATGTTTTCTGTGTATGAGAAGTAATACCAATATCATTCATCCACAATAAAATACACTACTGGAGAAGTTAATTTTATTTCAATTAATGTGAAGAAGCTTTTTATAAATAAACTTTGCAGAATCTTAGGTCAAATTTGAGGGGAAATTGATTGGTTTTCCCTTGTTCTTACAGCATAAAATATCACCACGATATGTAAAGATAGGTACCAAGATAGGTAAAGAATGATGATGTAAAATATGTGGACTGCACAAATACAAAGGTTGAGAGGAATAGCTATTGCTTTCTGGACACCTCTTACAGTAATTCAGGACTGGAAAGCATTAAATGATTGCCTTTCCCTGGCAAAAATATTGTAAGAATGTATTCCTAGACCTTAAGCATTCACTTTAAACCTTTTACTTCTTTGGAAACAGGAAGCATTTTTAAAAGTCCAATGATATGAAATTGTTTTCTGAAGGCTTAAGAATTATTTTTTGAACAATTTGTTCAGAAAGCTTGTAGAAGAAACAAAAGATTTACCCACTCTTGATCAATTTAGAGGGGAAAAGCAAGGAATCCTGCAAAATGTCTTGAACAGAGTGAATTTGTATTGCATAATTAATATGTAATCATCTATCAATGAAGCGAGCTGCATCACTTCACCTTTAATAGCTGGAGGTGCTGAAGAAGAGATTTTGGTTGGAGACAAATGTGAAGCTGATTACTGGTTCTAACAGGGTATCAGCTACAACAGTGAAGGTAATATTATGATGTGGAAAAATGCCTGCAGTTACATAGAGATAGGGCACATGGCAACAATTTAACAAGATAAAATCTTTTGAATGTGCCCTACCTTTCAGATAGAACTTTACTTTTACTGTCTGAGTAGAATTTCAAAGATGCTCTGCTTCTTCTGCTTTATTCGCAACGAGCAACATTTATGGAGGAAACTCAGCAGTAACCCGTGGCTGCACACTGTGAGAGAGTACATGGATCGCATTTCTCTGCACCAAGTAAAGTGTAGGCTCTGAGTATCTATGCACAACATTTTCTCTGCCTTGAAACTCAAAGATCAGCTTAAACCCAAAACTATCAATTTACTTCAACAGCCTTCGGAGACCAAAGAGAAAGAATTGCAACTGCATGTGGAGAACCATGGCTCATGTGTGCAGGAATAAGCTTTACTCTGAAATAAAAAGATCCTTCATTCAGTGCAAAAGCAAGCAAAATTTGTTGTTTAGCAAGAATCTTGTTTATTATAACTGGTTTGTGTCAGTAGACACTGCTTCAAAATTTAAATGCCTTTCAGTCCCTGAAAGCAGAAGTAAAACAAAAGCAAATATTTGACTGAGAACAGGACTGTAAAATTACAATGTAGCAACAGTGCAACAACATAGCAAAAGTTACAAGTTCCTACAAGCGTGATGACATAGACGTATTTGCTATTATCTTTGGAAGTTTTGAGATGATACCTTACTCATATGTTATTAAAGTTGGAGTAAAAGCTCCTGAGATACAGGATAGTTATGGCTGACATACCAAATTGTAATTCACCCCCTTCTGTCCACTGTGTTATTTGTAGAGAGAGGAAGGAAAAATAAAGACAAGCTTTTTTTGGTCGCTTGTTTAATCTGCTAAAACCTATTTGAGGTAATCCCTGCTCCACAGTGGCTCCCAGTGGGAGATGTAAGCTGGCAGCAACAGAAGTATTCCCCAAAAAAGCTGCAACTGAGACATCTCTTTTAAAACATACTCTTAAGAACAGAGAGCTGAGTTTTTATATATAAAAAAAAGAAAATAAAAAAGAAAAGCATTTTTCTACAAGCAGTTGCCAGTATGGTACCTCAGATTAATAACAGAAGATGAGAAATACCCCGTGCCTTTATGTGATAACATTTAAATGGCAATTTATTGAAAAAATTGTTGAAAAATGAACCTGACATACGTGAGCTGGGGACATGGTCCATCTCTGGAGCTGGCCTCTGGGTTTTCAATCTTGTAACAATCTCAGCTGTATAAGTAAGATTTCTGCTTTCTGTACTCTGAGCAACAGATTAAATTTTTAAGAGAACTGCATATGCTCATCAGGAAGTTACATACCCTGTGTTTTATTTTCCCAGTGAGATCATGGCAGCGAGATTTATGAATATAAATTTTCAGACAGAAAGAGGTATTCACTCTAAACCAGAAACCCTTTAAAATCTGGTGTCTCTATTCACTGCTCTATCGAACAAATAAAACAAAAAAACCCACACAAATCTGTGTCTGAACATGTCACAGTGTATACAGGTGCTCTGAACTGCAGTGAGCACTACTTGAATTTTTCAATGTGTACAGAGTTCAAAAAATGAAGTCATTATTAAAGCTTTTATGAACACATAAAAGCAATCTAGTGACGAAGAACTTCCTAGCATTTTACAGTGTAGCTTTGCTACTGAAGCAGCACCATGTAGTTAAAGAATTCAGTTTTTCTTCAAAGTTGCTTTCATATGCACACTTTAACGACATCATCATAAATGTATTGTGATTAAAAAAAAAAACAAAAAAAACCCAAAAAAACGAAAAAAAAAGTCCTCACTATTTTTCCTTGGTTGTCATCCTTTCCTTCTTCCTTTCATTGCTACAGAACACAAAGACCAACATTTCCAGGCCCGACACTTAACGGCTCAGCTCCTGAATCCATGTGTGGTATATTTAACTGCAATTTTTATTCAATTCACTGTGGGTGCAGACACTTAGCTTTACACACCACATCTGAAAGCATTGGTTCTAGTTCAGACAAAATTGTATCACTGGGTGGGAAAGCATAATATCAGAACTGGTGAAAGACTGTGTTCTTTTTAGATTGTACTATACAGCAGAAATAGAAGAAATATTCAAAAGGCACTGAAAGAGGCGGTATGGTGTGGTGTTTTTGAGAAACAGAACTGAAAGATTAAGAGAGAAAAAAGGAATTTAGCTGTCATGCAAAGAGCTGGACTCCCTGTGTTAGAGACAGTTTTCATTTACAGAGAGAACTGCAAGCAGCAGAGAACACTAACATGCTTATTGTCAGTGAATAGCATAATTTACCTTAAAACGTATCCCTGAAAATGAAAAGAAAGTTAATATAGCTGAACTAATAACTGAACTAATTTTTCCAACCTCCATTCAGGAGAGAGAGAAAAATAATGTATAGAGGACTCCAAATCTATATCTTCAATCTCAGACATTGTGGAGGTTTCTAATCTAATTGAAATATTTGCAGTCATTTTGCTGTTTAACATTTTATTAAGAATAAACAGCAATAAATATATTTCCCGATTTATACCTTTGAAGGGTGTTTTTAGTGTTTCAGTTCACAGACAATAAATACTTTCTAAAACAGAGGTGGCAGTGGCACTTGCCAAAGCATCTATTTTGCCAAAATGGCATTTAACCGAAACCAGGTTTCTCCTGTTTCTAAGCCTTGTGTTCTACTGAACTTCAGTTCCATGTTGGCAGCCCTGTCATGCAAATCACCTGGAGCCAGGGGATCACCTGGCCTCTGGTTTTCTTGATACGGAGACAAAAGTCTCGATGGTGATGGAAATTGCGTCTCTGCATGCATTTAATCATTCCTTAGGGCCCTGATTTACCAAATTATCATACAGATTAGGATGCAGTCAGGGTGTGCATCCACATTTCTTTTCTCTAGGAAGAAAGGGGTTAGAAACAGGGAAAGCCTGGAATATGAAGGTCTTGTATTAGTTGAAGCATCAGAATAAGAGCAGGTGATATATGCGTCCTGCCCTAGGGCTTTGTGTAGCTAAAGCCTCAGGCTCATTCCCAGGACCTGATCTTGATTGTCTGAGCCCAGTTTTTTAATACAGCGCAAGAATATCAATTTAAAACAAAATAGATTTAGGACAAAACAAAATGTTTTCTTAAGTGTCCAGTATAAAGTGCTGTTTTCAGCATTGTTTGCTTTTGTTTCATTTTTCCATCTATGCAAAATACTCTCCTGTTTTTCTTGTTTAGCAAATTGAATTTCAAAACAGTAACCTAAAAGAAAATGCTCTGGATCAAAACCTTCAAACTTTTCAATGGTTCTGAACTTCATAAATTACATTAGGAAAAAAAAAAATCTCTTTTGCAATCACAGGCTTTAGGGTTGAATGCTGTTCTGGTAAACAGAACGTGCAGGTGGGATAATGCTTTTTAATACCAGTAAACACAGTACTGGTTAAACAGAGATAACAGCACTGTCAAAAAGAATCTCAGAAGTTAATGCATGATAACAATGGGCTTGTAGTGTTATGCAGGGAATAACAGCAAAGTAAACAGAGGGAATGGTTCAGGTGCCTCTCCACGAAGTTGGGTTGAATCTGGGCAGGGAAGGACTGCAGAGGTGCAGTTTTCACCCTCCACCTAAATGCTGCCTGCCACTGAAAAGGCTAATCCTAGTGCTCTTCATTCTCCAGCACTGCTGCAGCTAGGAGATAGTTGGTTCTCACTGATTAGTGGAAAATAACATTTTTTCTTTTCCTTTTAAGGGATACAAGATAAGCAACAGTAAGTACAAGGACATCCTTGCAGCCTGGTTGGCAGCAGCCTATAATTACATAAGATTAGGTATAATGTGATACTATGCCCAAGGCCCTCTGAAGTCTTAGCACTGCCCATTACATTTTGGTAGACAGAGAAGTGAAAGCTCAGCTCTTTATAACAACTGCGAAACTACACATCTAGAGGATGGAATTGGAGATTTTGGGAGACATTTGATAAACAAGACAGTCAATGCACCACAAACCCCTGACAACCCACAGGTCAAGCCTATTATTAGCAATATCCTAAAGGAAACTGACACTTTAGCAACCTAAAATTTGTTTAATCTGCAGATTTCCTAGTGTGAGGGTGTATGTATTCCTAGGAATGCTTCTGTGAATAAACTTGAATTAACTTCCAGTGTATTTCATCTACCAACCAACCACTGCTCTCTGTGCTGCTATAAAAGTGAGGTTTCCAAACCATGACCACGAATTCTTCCTTCCCACTCTTTGGTCTGAGGTTGCCTGTACCATTCTGACTTTGAAGACTCCTAGATGGCTCTAATATCTCTGTTTACTGGCTCAGGCAATTACTGGCTGTACTTGACCACAGATTGCTTTAGTCACAAGTACAAACACACCCGACTTGGCTCTCCTGCTTAAAGCTCTACTCTGATCACAGACGATACCTGAGAATTTGTCCATCACACTGATAGTAACAGAGAAAGACAAGTGAATAAAGCAACTTTTCTCTCTCTGACGCCTCCAGAAACTTTCTGGGTATTAACCAGCAGCTGTCATAGCTACAGAGATTAGGACAGGAGAGGATTGGCATTGGTACTCGCTGTAATAACTTCTATATTTATTCTTTGAATGAAATGGTAAACCATGCTCTGGACCCCTTTTTTCCAAACACTGTTATAAAAAAATGGCTGTGGGAAAAAAATTAATATAATTTCTCATTCTCACTGAAGGATTTTCTTTTATTTATTTTACTCCAATAGACTGACAGATCTTTTAAGCATTTTGCATCCAGCAGTCTGTTCAGTTGACAATAGTGAAAGGTTGAGGATGGGGGTGTGGGGGTGAGAGGGTGAGAATGACAGTAGATAAGGTGAAGAGAAAGGAAAAATAAATACTCTTGTATAATACCTAAAAGAAAATCCTCCCCCACTTCAGAGTGAAATTTAGTCTGCACATCAGTTTCTACAGAGAGACTATAAATCCAAATTACATAGCCACATACCAAATGCACCAAGGGAAGACACTTCTCTTTTTTCCTCGATAAGGTGTCCCCTTCTGCCACTACAAGATGAGTAAATTACTCCACCTGTCTAACTGATCCCCACTATTCAGCCTGACACTGACAATGGCAGTGCACCTGTTAGTGTGATGGACAAGTGATTGGCAGCATGGCATTTGCTGCTTTCTATAATAAGTTGGTTATTATACAATGATGTTGACAATCTAGAGACTGCAAATATTAAACTGTAACTAGACATAGGTTTGAAAAAGAAAAAAAATCAACCAGGTTATAGGTGAAATGTGACCCTGCATAAATTTTATGCCAAAGGCTTCTTTCATTTTGAAAAGAAAAATATAAAATTTTAAGTATGACACTTTTTCTTAGGAGCAAATTATTCTATTTATGTATAGCTACCAAATGTCAGTTCTAAGTTTTCCCATAAACTAAGCACAAGATTGCAAGTCACTGCCTTGATGGGCTTCTCGGGCATATTGCATCTATAAATGCAAAAGTGTAAGCGACCACAGTAACAGTCTTTGCAAGAATACATCTTCTGTAGCCGCAGCACACAACCACTTTGATGCAACTATTCCATTTTCTCCCCCATGGTCCTGCTATGTATCTCCCTTCTGTACAAGCATCACTCTGGAACAAGTGTCACTGCACTCTCTCAGGACTGACAAAAGCTGCACCATCTATTAGCAGAAGTCTGAATGGCCTTGGTACATAACAAAGGACACCAGTTTGTAGCTTATAAAACTTGCTGGCACACCTTGGAAAACAGACTAAAGAACCTTTCTGGAATTTAAAAACCGATTAGAACATTTCAGGCAAATTAATTGCTCAGTTTAAACCCAGCATCTTGTTTCCAGCTGTTACCAGTATCACGCGGAATAAACCCACTGTACCCATTAGGCACCTTCGAGCTCAGCTCATCCCTATCATATTTTCATCCTAATTTTTAATAGTGAATTACTTTAAACCTTTACATGGGGAAATTGATCCCAAATATTATTCTCGCTAGCATTAGTTACCATAATGATTGATATCCTTGTTCTTCACTCAAATGTTTACAGTGTTGAGGAAAACGTCTCAGTCCGACCGCTCACTAGAGTCCACACTCCAGCCACTAGAGGCTCTACTGGGACCGAAGCCCCTTCACAGCGGGAGGCTCCAGGGTGCAGTCAGACCCTGTTTCCTCACCGCTTAGGCCCCAGGTTTCCCACGGCAGAGTCTCAGATGCCTCGTTCCATAAAGCCGTTTATTCACGGCGGAGTAACACAGGAAGAGCCCGACCTGGTGCTTCCGAGGAGGGACCCCGAAAAAGGAACCCCTGGGTTTTTATCACGGTCCAAGCGCGTGAAACTCGCATGTCCTACCTCGTCCTTGGCTCCTGCCTCGTCACTGAGTGTCCGGTCACCTGGCTGTGCCACATGTCCCCGTGCCCTTTGTTATGCAAAAGATGGGCAATTCACGGCCTCTTGCCTCGGGCTACCACCAAGAGCTCAACCTGCATCTCCCGCTGCAGTTGCACCCCGAGCTACCTGCATTCAGTGTGTTCCCCCACAACAAATTTTCTAGGAATTTATGTTTTGTTTGGTTTGGTTCTATTTTTTTTTTTTTTTTTTTTTTTTTTAATCGTGGCAAGCTGTAATATTTGACAACGCCAAATTGTTGCTATTTTCCATGAGACCATTTCACCTCGGAGCATGTTACGGTGACGAAACATAGGCAACACATGCATATTATGAAACCTGAAGATTATTATGTGACACCCTAAAAACTAGCATTCTAATTATATTGTTTACATAAATACTGCTTGACTTTCCCTTTCTTTTAACCATGATATAATAGATGTATAATGACACAGGTCCTATTTAGCGAATGACATAGGATATGAATTTTACACCGTGTTCTAATTAAATTGCTAATCTTGGTCCCAGTGGCTACGTTTGTCCTAGTAATCGGAACAGCAGCGGGTCAGAGCCTTAACCTCTGGCACATGTATCAGCATGGTCAAATTGTTCATTTGCCTTAAACTGTCCACTGTTTGGACTGTGAGAACTTCCTACAATCCCTGAACGTTGTTCAAGCTGTCAGTATGGCCTGAGACTGCTCTCCAGGCAGGCAGCCTTTTCTGAGAATGGAGAGCAGACAGCCAGTGAAGGTGGCCAATAAATGTATGGCTGTGCTCAGTGCTGGGACATTTGAAGAATGGAATTTTCCAGATCCTTTTGATAACCTCTCAATAAAACCAATATGGTTATAGAGAAATGGGAAACACACAGAACTATGCACTTTAAATCAACATTTAAGCAGTAAGCCTTAACTGTCCTCATAATGCCTAAGACCATTTTTAAAACACAGAATAAAAGAATACTGCAACCTTACTAAAAAACTTCAACATCTAATTTTGAAGTACACAGCTTGAGGTTTTGCTGCAAACAGAAGGCTAATTGCTGATTCATGATGTCACGATTAGAAAAAAATGACAAGATTCTAGTCATAAGAAAGGGAAAAATAGCAAACCTTAGAAAACATATTGTGTGTTCACGTCACCATTAACAATTTATGTATTTATTAATAACTGATAAAATAATAATGTGTTAATAAATTTCATCCATAGTAATTGATTATCTATAAATACTATAATTCAGCCTTTAGGTTTATAGCCATGGATTTTAACTGCTTATTGCAAGTCCTACAGATCCACATAAAACCATACATGACACATGGTATTCACAACTGCAACATGCTCAGAAAAATACAGCAGAATAGCTTCTAAACGTTTTCAAACATTAGGAGGTATTTCAAATAATTATTTCTTATGTATAGCAGTTACTAATAAATACAGGCACACACAGAGACATGTATATACACACATATACAGAAATAATTTCTGGTTCTAAGTTTAGTGGGATAAAAGTCACTGAATTAAAAGAATGCTGAAACAAGCAGTTACACACTCTAAATGACTGCTGCAATGCAAAATCCAGTCTCACAAAGCTTGCACAGTGACTTGAAATATATCATTTTTTTCCAATCCAAATGCTATTTTTCAATTCAGTGGGCCTCAAGCTTTTCAACAAACTGGATCAATTTGAAGCTACTCATTCAAAAGGGTTTCTTAAATGCCAGTCCTAGAATTCAACATGACAGAAGAGACAAAGAGTCATCTTCATTTCCAGTCACAATCATCTGTGTGCACAGGCCCACATCAGCACAGGGACCCTGGACTGTGCAGCTGGTACAAGTTGCACAGGAAAGAGTAAACAGCCTTCCATTTTTTTTTTCCATATTGCAAATAGGGCAAGAAAATTGAATAGTCCTTAAAATACAAAGTGGTATTTTTTAATATCACTTCTGTTGGACAGCTGAGAACTATTATACCAAGAAATGAATAGAAGAAGTGATTGTTTTTTAGTTAAGCAAATGGATAGTGAGCCTTTCCTACATACAGGAACACTACCCAATTTCAGTGACTTCATAAGTGCTAAACTCAGTCCTCAACACAAGGTACTTCAGCCTGCATAAGCCTCAGCCACACTCAGCTGCAATTACACAGCAGAAGCACGTGCCCAAAGCCTTACACCAAAGGCCTGGTAACAGTTTGGGAAAGAATGCAGTCTCTGACAGCTGTGAAAACTGCTGCCATGACACCATGCTTGGGAATGGGGAAGCGGTAAATGAAAGTTCAAAAGACTCTGGAGCAGCTGTTCTGTCTCCAACGCACACCTTTACTCACGTAACCTAACTCTTTGATCTCTTGTAGAAATTTGGCTGCCTTATGCTGTTTGCAAGCAGGAGGCACATCAGTGCAGATACATTTGTATGCAGCTGATTTGTTTCTACACAAATGCTTCAAAAATAGGAGAAGTATCTGTGCTGGTGAATACTACAGAAAGAATAAACTAAGTTTGGGAAGCACAGCTTATGATTTAATAAAGACCACAAAATTAGGAAAGTACACTGTGATTTTTATAGGAATAGTAAGAATAACACAAAAATGGGAGAGATTCTCAGACATTTGGGGGACTGAGAAAGTTCTTTCTGTAGTGGTTTGGAATTATACATGTGGAAAGTGCAGGACCAAACACAGAGAACAGGACAATGAAACTAAAGGTCTATTCAAAGACTTTTCCTACCTTTAAAAAGTGTCAATTTAAAGACTTGACATTTGGAACACAATGGGCATACTTATCTTTGATGGATGTAGCTCTGCTCCGTAACTTTTTGCTTTTTTTTTTTTTGTCATCATCTCCTAATTTGCTGTAACATAAGCTAGCAGCAGAACTGGTATGTCAGCTGGATACAGTGCCGCACCTTCAACTCTTAGTTCCTCTGAAGCCCAGCAGAATGCTGTCTCTCATGAGATGGCACCCCATCTGTCCAGGTTTTTGAAGTGCTGATCTATCTCAGGCAAGCAGATAGCATCCTGGCATATCTCTAAGGGAAGGTTCTCCACTCTGCTGTAGTGCCACAGCAACTCAGGTATGGAAGGTTAATAGTATGAAAAAAATTATTAAATATTTTTGTTTCTGGAGAAAGTAAAGATACATTGAGCTGGCCCCAAAATGTGTTCTCACATTTAGCTGCAGGTTTATGAACTGTGTCACAAAATAAATTAAGATTCCTGAAAACAGCACATCTGTCTTGCCCTTTTGAAGCTCAATTCCGTCCAAACAAATGAGGGCATTCTGATGAGTGTCCTTTCCACAGTACAAAAAAGGCCATAAGTTTTGTTCACAGCCAGTCCCGCTGTGTTGTTTTGCCTGCTTTTTATTTTCCCTTTTACAATGATTTTGATTGATAGTTCTATCAAATCTGTGGTAGTAACCAACTGGCAAACAATGCTCCAGTGGAAAAATACGACAAAGTTTAATACAGATAAAAACAGAGTTCTACAGAAGTTTTTCTAAAAAATGCACAAAGCCACCATGGTGTAAGGGAATCTTGTAAATCTACTTACTTAACTTTCTAACAGGGTTATAGGGTAAGACAATACACTGAAAGTGGTAGGTATGGTACTCAGGTATTATTTCTGCTTGCAGATATTCAGTTCAACAGAGCAATCCACTGAAATTATTATCTGTTACTGTCCCTACGTAAGTATTTAACAAATATAAAATTTAGATGTTTGTAGTAGGTAATCTGAATGTGTCCCATAATATTCTAGATTTTAGCAAATGTTTAAAAGCAAATTATTTAAAAATCCTACATTCCAGTAACTCCTTGGAGTTTTATTTTGGAAGGGCCATTGTGAACTGTCACAACGTAAAGAAGACTGAATCAATACCTATTACCACCTTGTCTTCTCTTTATATTGAATATGTGTTGGTTCTTTGTGAAAGCTACCCACTTTTGCAATATATTTTTTGAAAAAAAAACACTTTTTTTTTTCCTGGAGGAGAAAAGACATAGTAGTTTTACTTTCTTATAGGCATCTTTTTGCCATATTTTTTGCCTCACAGCCTGTGTAAGAGACCCCTTATTATATTACTAACACAATTAGGTTACATTAGTAATTTTATAGACCCAGCGTCTCCCAAGATTTCAGTCAAAAAATCTATTAAATCTACTGAATAATGAATCTTTTGACAAGACATGGTATACTCCTAGCAACAGTTCTACTCTTTTTGTCATCATAGGTCTCTTAGCACCATCACACAATTGCAAAATCATTAGGACACAGTCCCTGTCTTTTAAAGGGCAAGAAAAATCAGAAAAAACCCTTCCCCAGTAGAGGACTATGTGCTATTGACTCAATTCTAAATAAAGTCATGTTGTTCCAAACAACACACTCCGTCATTGGGAAAGGTCCTTCTATTGGCCAATGCTGTAATTTACAGCAAAGAATCGAAGTGAGCATATACTATGTCCATTTACTCTTTTCTTTACCCTGAATCAGAAGATTCCCCCCAACCCACACTGAATATCTGAAAGCCAGTGCTAATTAACTGTTAGCTGTGATAGCTGCTAGACTGCAAGAAATCTCTTGTCAGGTTAAGGGCTCTCTAGATATTTTTGAAATCTGAGTACAGAGGCTTTAAAAATTAACCCTAGAAGAAGCAGTAAAATCAGAGTATACCAATTAAAAAGTCTGCTGAACAAAGAAGAAAGTATTTTACTGGCTCCACTGGAGTTTGAATCTGGACCTTGAAGACTGGTGTGGAAAATCATGACCAATGGAAGTGGCATTACATAAATCCCTAAAGACTATATTACTCAAAACCTTTCTCTATACAGGGGTCATTCAAAGCCTTTTTGTGATGCATCACTCTAAGAACAATGTTTAAGAATATTGTTCATGTTTGTAAGAGGAAAAGCTGAGGAAATACACCACCTTACTGTACAGGATCTTCAAGCAAGCATTTAACAACTTCTGCAAACATTAGGATCCTGAATATATTATTATTAAGCCAAATCTATTGTGATTCCCTGTTGATATCAGTTTGTTGTATCTAAATTCCTGTGACGGCTCTTTTACACAGTCCCATTCAAAAAATTCCGTAAGTGGAAAGCTACAATATTACAAGAGTTTGGGTTTTTTCCTAATTATGAGTAAATATTACAGATAAAACTAAAACAAAATAAAATTTAAAATGAAAATACAAACAAACAAACAAACCCCCTAAAAATAAGTAAGTATAAGAGAGAAAAAGAAAGAAGCAAGTTTTCTATGCACTTCTTAGTGAAATTTGTTGTCCTGGTCTGTCCCTTCAACTGCACGTCTTCTCACTGGAAGAAAAGGTGAAGTGATGGATTTTGCATTCAGAAGCACAGATACACTGTGTTCTTTTACTTTTCTTATAAATGCCTACAATGAGGCAGAGAAAGAATGACAAGGAAAGGCTTATCATTAATTGCGGGCATTGTGCCAGTTGACTCCCTCCATACAATGCCTCCTCAGAATCTGAGGAAAATTAAATATGTAAAAGAGAAGAGCAGAAAGCCTAGAGAATCTTTATGCAAGTATTAAAATGAGAGGCAAATCAGATGAGTGTGCATGTATGTTTTTAAGGAATTCTACCCCACACAAAGAATAGGAAATTAATTAATTGTGTAAGAAATGCTGCGTGCATACATTACGCTTTTCCTCCACTGACAAAACAAATACAGACAGAAACATTTTTACATTGCAAATCGACTTCCTAGGTCAGGCTGAATATTTTTATATATATACATATATATATTAAGAAAATATCCTCAATGTAGCAAATTAATAAATATTTCTGCGTGATGATCAGATATTTAAACTAGAAACAGCTGGATTTTTTGCCTCTTGTGCATGTCAAAATATCTAAGTTTTAATAAAAATTTAATGTTTAATGTTAAAAGACTGGC
Organism: Struthidea cinerea; assembly: GCA_013397865.1. Taxonomy (NCBI): domain Eukaryota; kingdom Metazoa; phylum Chordata; class Aves; order Passeriformes; family Corcoracidae; genus Struthidea; species Struthidea cinerea. The sequence goes on along the minus strand of VZTI01000066.1, from coordinate 776,341 downwards.
CACTATTCCCACATATTTAACATTCTTAGCGTGCTAGTAAAACCAGAACTGTCACTCCTATTAAAAAAATAACCAAAACATCACAGTCACAGTGGATCGATCTGCTTTAAATATTTTGAGATAACATTATTTAGGTGAACAACATTTTTTATCCAGTAAGTTCTCCTTCCACACTTCAAATGAACAGCTCAGTATGACAGAGGAAACCCAACAATCAGAACGAGCCATTCATATGTGACAATATAAATGATTCCTTCCAATGTGTTGATGAAAGACACATTTCTATTTGTTTGAGGTATCACACATGATAGTAGAGAATCCTTTATTCTGAGTCCATTCATCAAAGCCAGCCAACTATGTTAGCAGATGAGTTACTGGAACACTACGCAGTTCTTTTTTCAGGACTATATTCACAGGTTAAAATGTAAACAGTAGAAACTGAATTGTGACATGAATAGTATCATTGCAGTATAATAGAAAAAAGGAATAAATGAATAATCATGTAGCCTTTCTCCTAAATAGGCTCCTATTGAAAGTTCCCAACAAAACTTCAGAGTAGAACAAAACTTATCTCACATCTGTGCACATTCACTAGCTTCCCAGCTGAATCCAATACATGATCAGAGAAAGTCAGAATTCACGATTTTAGGAAAAAAAAATCTTGTGGTTTTTTTTTACAAGAAAACAACTCTCAATTAACACCAACCCTAATTTAATCCTTGATTTAAGACATTCACAATCCCTTAAAATAAAAATGTTATTTAAAAGGGAAAAAAAAAAAAAAACAAAACAACAAAATACCAAAACCCAACAGCTGTATGCACTTTAAATCTTCAGAAAAGCATGTGTTCTGAGAATCATGTTTGTTTTTAAAACATCTGTAGGTATTTTATAGAAAATTACGTTCTGCAAAAACCGACATATTGCAATTACACATCACACACGTTGGTATTCTCATCTTATGCCTACCATACCAATATTTCATCTAATACTGATATAATGAGCATATGCACCACCTACAAGTTATTACTGCAATTAGAATACACTTTTTACTTGGAAACACTTTTATTTGTAAGAAGAAATAGGATTATTTTATCTAAATCCTTATTTTGCACTAATGGTACTCTTTTTTCTTAACTGCAACTGGGAAGAGAAAGTAGAAAGCTGCATAATTCCCATTTGAACAGAAGATGTGGCTGATGTGTATTTACAAGAAAATATCTTTTAAAGAGATCACCTTTTTCCCTTTCTATCCCAGCTTCAGTAGAACAGTCCTTAATGCTATTGGCATACGCACCTGTCAATTGATCAATGTCTATTGAGTTACGTAGCCAAGTGTGGGAAAACCATGTGATAATCAAATCTCTCTATCTAAAGGTATATTTGAAACTTTCTACTGTCTTCTGAACTCTCATGTTCTTCGGCATTCAGCTTAATTACACAGATGTTTTCACAGATGAACACTGACTCCACCAGCTAGTCTTGTGTGGAGGAGCAGGCTGCTGACAGGTGGCTGTACCACACTCTCCATTCTGACAGAGAGCAAAGCACAATGCACTTCACAGGCTCGGAAGCCGGTGATACAAATCCTGCATTTGCACTCTGATGTGACTTTTTGATCTCTACAGTAGCACTGCTGGCAAACGAGACAGGAGCTCCCTCCCCGCACTCCACAACACAGCAGTAATGCTCTGTAATTCATGCACTGCTTCCAACAGAGGAGCAGCCGGCTTCCACTGACTCACCTTGCAAGTGGATGCTCATGTGCCAGTGGGAAATGAAAATTGATTCCTGCAGATACACTGCACCAGGTGGCTCAAGTATTTTTTCCTGGATATGATGGAGGTGGAAAGGGAAATGGGAATCAGGGTCTGCAACGGAGAAAGATCTGCACCGGAGAGATAGGAACAGCATCACTTAAGGCATAATGTCTATTTTTGCTGTTACAGTTCCCAACCAGAATCACAGAACTCAATCAGATCCAAGGGTAAACACAAGTTGTTTCTTTATGTGTTAAGTAGGGTACACAGATCTTGTATAGTAATGAGTAATCTATTCTTTCTGTGCCTCCCTCAGAAAGTCTGTCCCTTAACTATGTTTCAGAGCAACTCTGAATTGTTATTGATACAACAGACCCATAAAACAAATCACAGAAAGATCAAAGCACAGATTGGAAAATCATTTTTGGCATTTAAAAATCCAAAAACTTAATGTTCACACCTGTGCATCTACAGGCCTGAGACAAGGACCCACATTTCTTAGGCCTTCTCGGTCCAAACTAAAGTATTTCCAAATTAGACATCTTTTAAATTGCAGGCACTGCAAAAGCATACAATGCCAAAGCCCATTCCATGTCTATATCTATTTTTATTTATTATAACATTCCTAGAAAAAAAAGAACTGGCCTCCTAATCCAAAGATGTCTTGCAAATGTTCAAAAGTTTCTGTCAAGTTGAGTTAGTCTTAGAAATTTCTCTCTCTGCTGGTTATGAAACCTGACTATCAAAATGTTAGGATGTTTTTCCTGGAGCAGAAGTTAAAGACAACACACTCAAGTGACAACGTCAAGTTGTGTGAAATGAAGAGAATGAATGTATACGCAGTACAGATCCCCAGTGAGTGAGAACAGACATTCAGAAGTGGTTGAATGAGAGATTTAAAACAAGTCCCTCTCATTATGGACAAAAAAATAGATTCCCATACTCACTTGAGCAAGGAAGAATAAACACCTGGATGGTATATGACAGTTATTCAAACTCAATCCTGTCTCTTTGTCATCTAATCAGCATGATAATGTATGCAACTCCTCCAGCAGTAAATATGTGATTCAATGACTACAACAAGTTATGAAATCACATGAGAAAAGGAATGCAAGAAAGGTTAACTTCTCTTTTTTCAATTTTTTTTAATACCTTCCACTATCCTTTAGCATGTACAGAGCAACAATGTTGGTCAAAATACAAAAGTTGAATGTGAATTCATGTGATTAAGAAGATTAATTTCTCCTCCTTACCCAAAATATGAACAACATATTTCAAGCCTCACTAACAGTTATTAAAAAATAATAATTCCAACAGTATAGATTCACTGCCCAGAGTCACTACATCTGTTGTGTGAGTGCCTTAAGCTTTGCTATGCAGTTGCGTAGCCAGATTGAGCATGCCCAGCAATATGTTCAGCAAAAGATGTATTTCAGCTGTTTCTTGTCCTTATATGTATACACGTGTTTTGACAATGCTCTAATATGAAGGCCATTGCTGTCAGGAGCAATCTTTCTGCAGCTTTAATGCATAGTCTTTCAGAAAACCATGCAGAAGGGCTAGGAAAGTTTCTGTCTTTAAGAAACATTGTCTTACCAAATCTTTACCTGTGTTTACCATTGGAGCAGTAAATCCTTTCTTGCTAACAATTCCCATTCACTACTTAATGTGCGAAGGGATTGTATGGGTTTATAGACACAGTCATTTGCTTTATTAGAAACCATTACTGACAGCCCTTTAGGAACATTAATACCTGGTGGTTATTTTCTGCTTTTTAATACTAAAATGAAGACCTCAGTTTTTATACATGCAATTATACTGTTGTTACTGTTCAAATAGATTTGTGTTATTCAGACCTTTTACTGTTTTCACAGTAGGTCTGGTTACATGAATCTAATTATCTCCAGCAGAAAAAAAAGTGGAAAATTCTTGGAGTCATGAATTTCTAATGTATAACAGTTTATTCTTTGTAAATAACTTACAGAGATTATATAGAAGATAGTGTTTCCCCTTCCAGAAAGAAAATAATTATTTTCATAGAATTTACTGCAATAAATATTTGTGTGAAAGATCTTAGTAGTTAACAGAAAATGAGTCTCAGTCTGAAAAAATAAGCAGATTAATTCCTTGGAAAGCAGCTAACAGCTAAAGAGGGAAAAAGATATTTTAGATAAAGATTCATAAGAACATACAGTTCATCTCCAAAAGCAGTTGGAGCTAAGACTCTACCCCAGCAATAGCTCAGTCACCTATTTAACTTTTTGCTCAGTAAGGAATTGAGGTGGCTATTTGCAACTTCTGAACCAAAGCATGCAGTTTTGCTAAATAACAGGTTAACAATCCTGATTTTTTTAAAATTGTTTTTTATAGAGAGTAATCCTATTCCATTATCTGAAAAAAAATGGTCAAGAGATATTTTGTACTGCTCCATCTATGTGAATTTGATTACAATGCTATGGTATAAGTGTAGTTGTTCCAAAAAGAATCTTCCTTTGTATCAAAGCCTCTCAATCAACTAACCATAAATTTCTAGAAATGAATTGTTCTGACATCATGACCTAAGAAGGGCAGAGAGTAACAGATGAGGTAACGCTGCAATATAAAAACTTTCCTCACTTTTCTTTCACTGAACTTATGGCTTTTCTACCCACTGTCACTTGGACTCCTTTGCCAAGTTTTCATACTAGTCTTTCTCCTGTGAAATCATTTACATGAATATTCACTATCACCTCTTACTGTCACTGGATTGTTACATCAGGAACACGACTCCAGACAAGGAAGAAAGCTGTGAGGGTTGCGGATTTTCTTTGGTTGATTGGTTGGTTGGTTGGTTGGTGTTTTTTTTTTTGTTTTTTTTTTTTTTTTTTTTTTTTTTTTTTTGTTTTGTTTTAAGGGTTTTGTTGTTGTTCTTGGGGTTTTGTTTGTTTGTTTGTTTTTTAAATTTTGGTTTGTTTGCTTTCAAATCACAGTAAATGTAATCCCAACTATCACTTTAAAAGGAACTTGGGCAGTGCAAGATGCATGTTGGAAACAAAAATACAGTAGATTACTAACATTCTAATTGCATATTACTAACCCTGCCTAAGGAAGATTAAAGTAAGATTTCTAGCTTTCATATGTCAGAACCACACTACATTTGCTATTTAATATTCAGTACTTCCTCAGCTTCTGACTTCCACAGACAATTAAAACATCCCTATCTTCAAAGATGTGTTTTGAAATGTACTTTTAGTTAATCAAGCAAGTTACAAAGTGAGAAAAGTTTTAAAAGTTATTGTGCCTAAAGAAGAGATAAATTTGCCAAGAAGAAATTCAAGTATACACTGAAAGTGCAAGCACCTCATCATACTAGTGCATTTATGGCATTTAGACAGCAAGTCGTAACTCCTATTTTCTACCTCACTGGAGTTTCTGCTACCAGTAACAGAAGAAAACTATTAAAGCCTTCATGACTTTTGTCTTTGAGATACTGCATCTGTGTCCCATTATGAATATGAACAAGCTAATGAATGCACATTCCCAAGTTTTTACACATAGAGAGCTGCTTAGAGCAAAGTTGTAAAAGAGGGAGAATATGATGATTAAGACATTTGTAATACATTCCATCAGTTCTATTTCTTGTGACTTCTCTACGTTCTGTCTCACATAAAGTTTTGCTCTTCTACTTTCTCCATCTTTTTCAAAAACTTCCTGAAACACCAAGGGACGAACTGAGACAAGCATGATCAGGGAAAAAATAATTTTCAGTACACTCCAGGAAGTCCTCAAACCACACACTCGGCACTTATGCATACACAACTGTGGAATAGCACGATGGGTGGATTTTGTAAAAAGTGGTGGATTCCAGTAAAACCAAACAAACACACACATCAATTTTCTGCACACTGAATTCCGAAGTGGAACATCCATCTCTAAAAACTTAATTTTTTTTTTTTAAATCTCTGGAATACTATTCTATTCAGATGAAAATATTATATTTTAAAGTGACTACATTATCATGACAAAGCAATGAATTATTATATCAGTTTAGTCTAAAATAAGCGCCATTTAGATTATTTGGTGGGGGATGAGAGCCTGCATCCTCCTTTCACCTAAGGAAACTGAACAGTTGAGGACATTTGCCATACTCCTGTATCTTCATAAATCTCATGTTAGACTCATCATCCAATAACAATATCAGTCAGTTAATTACAGTATGTTTGAATGCTACAGGTCTCAGATTTACAGCATAGAGTCTTAGTGTTCTACATTTAAGGCAGAAGAGAAAGTTTTGTTCCACTGTTCAGTGCTGTAGATCTCATTGTTCATAAAAAAACAATAAATAGTGGCAACTACTGATGTTTAACCACTTTGGTTTTTACTCTGTAAGAGAAAACAGAAGCTGACATAAGCTTGCAAGCAAAGCAGTCTCCTGCTTTTGTCAAATCAAATTAAAATGAGCTTTATAGATACTTTGGTGCTCCAGTTTCAAAATTAATTGTTACTGTCTTTTGTAGTACATCTAGAATAAAAGAGAAGCAGGTTCTGCTTGACATTCATCCTGACTAGTCTTAGAATTTTAAACTCCAGATAGGTGTATCTTCATTTAACCCATAATATAAATCTGTTTCATTTTATGTAAAATGTAACTCTGATCCAGAAGGAAGAATAAACATGTCAAACCAGAATTTAGTAAGGAATGGAGTAGGTACACTATCCCGTTTTTTAAAAGAAGTTTCTCTTTGCCAAGATAGAGGCACACCACTTGTAAGGGTTGTAAACAACATATATCATATGTTTCCTTCTGCACTTCCATAGTAGAGGATTTAATTTATCCTCTGAGAAACAAGGTCAGGTATATTTAAATAAAAAACAGCAACAACAACAAAACCAAAACAAAAAAACCCACAACAATAACATGTGATTGAACTATTCAGTACTTTACAGTTGATGAACTATTGGTCTTAAAAATATACAGATTTCCTTATAACAAGCACTTGAGATAATCTACCTATTAAAAAAAAAAAAAAAACAATAACATAGCAAAAGGGGTCATTGAAATAGAGGGAGCAGATCCAGAAGAATCAGAGACAGGAGACTGCTTGCAAAAAGCATTCTAGGATAACCTTCTTCTTGTCTAGACATTTTTAACCCTTAGCTACTGTAGATTATAAGTTACACTGCTGCGGATGGTTCATTTATGCAGACCATGTGAAAATATCATAATTAGGCAATTTTCCCTGGCGGGATGCTGAACATTCTACACTTTCAGAATCCAGGTGTTTAATTTCACTCCTTGGGCAGAAATTCTGTCAACATGTTCAGATCTACGACATGAAAGAATGACCAGGGATGGTCTTTGTGCAGTAAAACTCTCACACATCTGTATAAGGCAGCACTCATGGGAGGCTTGGGTGACAGATAGTAGATGCTGCAATTTTGCAACTTCAGTAATAGTTGATGCTGCTCTGGTAGGTGGGTGGCTGCATTTCAAATTTAAGTTTGATCTAAACACTGTTTGCAATACATGTTTCCTAGATATGCAGAGACAGAATTTTTTTTTATTTGTTTCTTTATGTGCAACATATTTTTCTGAGTATGAGGAAGCTGAAATGTTTAGATACCAACACCTACTCCTCATTTAAAAGGTGAGATTTTTTTCAGATTAACTAATTAAGAACCGTTTGAGCAGAACTTTTTCTCAAGAGATGTAAAGTACAGGTAAAATAATGTTTTTGCTAAAATTAAAAAAAATATCTGTGATGGTCATTACATAAAAAACACTGTAGATGTATTTTTAGAGACAAAATCTGATGAACAATCATCTTTAAGGCCTAAGATGATAAAGTTATGAATATACTGAATAAATCTTAAGTGACATCTTAATGAAAAGTTCTTATACTGTGCAGTATACCTGCTTGTTCAAAAGGAACTCGGTATGTGAGGATAAGAAAAGCAATAAAGAAGGTTGAGAGATTAAAGCCCATCTCTTTACAGGTCTGGAATATTTATCTACTTATTCTCTTTTTAATTCACCTGACCATCTTCCTTCTCTCTCGCCCACTTGGCATACACTTTTTGTCTGACCTTACTGTCTGGAGATCATCTCAAAATGACACCTGAAAACACAGCATGATACACAGTGTGCATCTCCTAGCTTACCACACTCAGAAGAAAACAAAATGAATAAATAGTGAAGTCACAGGAGTCAAGATCTCCTCCCAATCACTTTTAAAGCAGGAAAGAATAAAACAGTGACATTTTCTATGTCTCATTAGAGAACCCCATACATAAAAAAAATACGTACTCATGTCACATCCACACACAACTATTTCACGTCCTTGTAAATGAACTGCATGCCCAAGGATAAGATTCTCCACTAGCAACATGCATAGACCATTACACCTCTACAAAGCCAAAGAAGATTTTTTTTTTAAAAATACAGTATATATACAATACAGTTATACTTTGTCATGGAGATGTTAATAATAGCCTGTAATAGTTTCATTGATATTAATTTCTAATCTGCTTCCATGTATTGGCAAAAAAAAAAACCCTTTCAGCATTGGTATTATATCAAAGTGTGTTTTTTATCAATATAAAGTTAAAAAGTCATTCTTGGAAAAAATTACCACCCTTGCCTGTTTTACTGCTGTCTGTAGTTTCTATTTGCTTTACTCAGGGCTGTAGAAAACAGAATTCTGCTCTACAGCAATAAGTATGCTGTGATTACCTGTGAGTTGTAGCACACTGCCTAGAAAAGAACTACATTTTTCAATATGGAACCAAGAGAAATTTACCATTTGTTTAGAGGTTGCTGATGCTTGAGTAAGGACATTGTTTTGTTTAGCTTTATTATTTCAATAGTATTTTCAGTTTCTATTTATAGATTATCTCACCTTTGAATAACTGACCTAATTTCCTCTTTTAAGTTGGTTACTTTTTTATACAGACATGCTGCTTGTTTTAAATAGGTACCTTTTCATTTTCTTTTTCTTTTTTCGAATAAACAAGTAAAACTCAACTTGGTCATATCTCTTAGACTCTCTTAAAAAGAAAAACAAAACAAAGGAAGAGCATTCACTCATATATCAATTTAACACAGCTAAACATACAACATTAGAATACAAATTGAATGTGTACACACATGGATCTTAATTGGTCTAGCAGATTCTCAAACTGTTCCTTTACAGCTGTTGAGGAAATAAAATAAATTAGCCACAAAGCTTTATCTGAACAGCCAGAATAGGTTTTCCCTCTCTCATCTGCCTCCTATTTTAAGTCATTCTCTTTTTTGAGGTCTGATCTTCCCAGCCAGAGAGCTTGGAGAGATTCATCAAACATGGCACAAAACATCCTTGTAGCTACTGACAACCATCTCCCATCTGAGGACTCCTCACTATCCAAATTTTCAATTTCCTCAGGAACGCATTTTCATAATCAACTCTCACATCCCTATTTAAACTTGCCATCTCGCTGTCTGCCACTAAAAAGCTGTACAGTTCCAACCTAGGCAGTATTACTGGGGTATAGGTAACTGAAAATATGAAGCCACACACTCCTCTCATACACAGGCAGAAAGCTTCACTGGTCATCTCAAAATCTGACTCCAACTTTCACTGGAGTTTTACCACTGATCCAGAGAATCAGGTGATCCATGGAAATCTCCTTAAACATTGCATTGTACACCTCTAAGCAAAGCACTTTTTAGCAAACTGTTTTTTTTCCTTCTCTCCACACCAAAATTCACAACAGTTTATTCTGGCACATGTAGCTTTACAAAGACACTAAAAAACTTGCCTGCAAGTACAACTCCTTTCTTTGAATACAATTTTCAAAAACATGTTTACAAAGTATGTATAACTGGGCACTGATAACTCTGGTGATGTGACCCTGGCTGGACACCAGATACCTGTCACTGTTGTACCGAGAACGGTGAGAAAGACACAATCGTTTCAGGAAGATCAGGAAAGAAAGAGATCAGGAAGAAAGTGGCTTTATTCAATTAATTATAAATCGGTTTATATAAATTGGTTCGCCTGCATGGCATAAGGTCATTGGTCATTGATCATCCACCTCCTAAAATGATTGGTGGAGACTATACAACCCCCATTTGAAAATATTTCTTCAGTATACCATAACATCTTTGCACAACAGACTCCAGGTGCAAAGATAAAGAATTAGTTTACAAAAACCCATAGCAGTGTTTTTCATAGCTTTCATGAGAAACACAGAGCTCTCACAGAACGCTGCAGAAAGCTGGAAAATTTCTCTGCTAAAACTTTTCAGCTTCTAGAGATACCTACCCAAACTCTCTATCACTCTGTTTCTCAGCAGGATGAGGGGAGAAAATAATAAACTAAATCTTAGCCAAGCCCAGTACAATGACTCTTGAGGAAAATGAGAATTTCTTGCTATGCTACTTAAGAGAGTTTAATATAATAAAAACTAAGCCTGCCCATTTATGTAACTAACATGCTATATAGTCAGATATCATACAAAACAAGATTGAAAAAAAAAAAAAGGAAGAAGGAAAAAATTTTAGCAAACTGCCCAAGCACAATTTCACCAAAACAAAAGTTATTCTACAGCACAGCCAGAGATCACAGACATGAAAGCAGTTTCATTCTGATCGATACTGATATGGTTCACAGAATCACAGCAGAAAGCAGTCAACCAGAGTCCACTATCGGCCAAAGAAATCTGACCTCCAGGGCTGGGGTCTTATCATGTTTGAGACCCAGACAGAACCAAAATATTATTCACTCACAAATCAATCATTGGCATTCTCAAAGCTGCCTTCTAAGGAAAGGACTGCACGAATTAGCAAGAGGACTAGCTTCAAACAGTCCTTTACAGAGAAGACACATGTAAATAGCAGTGCTTTGATCAACACTGTCCAGCACCTGCCTTTCTTCCAACACAGATCTACTATTTTTCAATAAAATAAAACTACAATCAATTACAGAAAAGGCATATGCTGTATATATATTTGTCATTGGGTTGAAAGACACCTGGGTAAGCTTTTGAAATTTGCATTATCTAAAGAGTGCACTATGACTTTAGGCTGAGACACATTTTGTCTTTAACAAGATCTTATACTGAAGGAGATTCATGGCAATTTGTCTTATTTTTTCTAAAATACAGACGCGAATGACAATATTACCAAAGAGTTAAAACTTCATGTCACAGGCTATTTCCCACATATCTGGGGTCATTCCTTCACAGTTTATAGAAAAAGATCACTAGATACAGACAATATGTTATAATCAGGAATAAAAACCCCAAACCAAACCAAAACCAACAACAACAAAAACCCCAGTTAAACAAACAAACAAACAACTACAAAACAAAACAAAAAAAACAACTGAACAAACCCTCTCACAAAAAACAATTATGTGGGACTAATGAAAACTATTTTCTTTTCTAGACTCTGCTGACTCCTCTCCAGGCCTGTTTCCAGCCACTGTGCCTGGAGTCCAGCTTGACTTAATGATTATAGCTGATAAGAGAATGCAAATTGCTTACTCCTACGTCATTACGCAAGGTGCTGTGCAGTGAAGGGGATGCAGGAAAGCACTGTCTCTTCTGTCAGGCCATATTTTCAGAGGCATGTTCGGTAGAAAAAAGGCGCTTGAGCTCTGCAAGCAGCAGAAAGCTCAGGTTTACTGCTCAACAAAAGATAGCACAGTCTCTCTAACTCTTATTGCCACCAGGTATGGCACTCACGCAGGAGGAGGCAATAAATCTGAGAAACAACTGATGCTAATGCAGGCATGATTATCTCAGCCATTATGCCATATTCTCCTATTCCCCTTTCAAGAAGAAGTCTCAAGCCATCTCTGAGGTAGACTGTACACACAGAGGAAGGTTGTGTCTGATTGCTTAGAAACTTCCCATGAGAAATGCCTTTTTCAAGGAAAAAGAGGGTTTTTCTCAAGGGACTTTGTGAGCATAGTAGCATACTCTGTCCAGTATGGGTACCCGGTATTTACCAGGAAAGCCTGACTTGCTACTGTCTTGATCATTGTGTAGTGATCTGCACCTGGAAAAAACAAGCATAAAATGCTGTTTTCTTCTAGTTCAGTAGCATTTTTACACTCACATTACACCACAGTAAATGATTACACACATTGCAAGACAGTGAAAGGTTTGAAAGGCATTACTTTTTACCTGTCCTTGACTTGACTGTTTCTCAGCAGAACACAAGTATAAAAATGATACTGCCAACTGCCTGCAGTAAGAGTCACTTGGCTCCATCCAAGAATTTCAAAGTACTTTTCAAACAACCAATTCCCTCCACCTTCACACAAAACAAACAAAAAACAAAACACTCTGTATTAGGACATAGTCAAGCCAAGCAAGCCACAAAAAAAGTTCCCTAAGGTCAAGGGTAACTCTACGGAAGAAACTCCTATGTCTCCAACAGATCTTATTCCCAATCCCTTGTCCTAACCCGTACTTTGTAATCCTTACATAATCCGTAAAAGCCCTCATTCCATTTTCTATTCTATCCTTTTCCTTTTCTGCAGGCCATAGAAAGGACTCACTAATCCCCCTCTCACACAAATGCCTGTTTTTTCTGACATGCTGATGTTCATGTAGATGTAGGTTTGCACTTCTTCCCTTTTCCTCACAGTGGGTGAAGCTTAAGTTGTCTTTAGGTTGAATGATAGGATAAACACAAAAGCAGAAAGAAATAAGCAAGATAAAAAAGAACAAGATAAGAAACAGCAAGAAGTTTCACAGATCTCCTCAACTGATGATGCTGTGCTGTGACATATCAGGCTTGTATAGATTCTGTCATAAACTAGCAAAAAGACAATATAACTTTTAAAGGTCATCCCTGTTTTCAAAACTCTGCATTAAAACAAGATGTTGCCTCTAATTGTATTTTACCAGCCAACAACTGTGTTCTTCTTCCCTTTTTCAAATGCTGACATGAGTCTAGTGCTTGTGAAACACAGCTGCCACTCAAGGAATTCTTAGAGGAGCTAAATTTCATAAAAAATACAAACATCAGTTAAGAAAGCAGCACCACTTCTGTTATGATATGGTGCCTTGTATCTCATACAGGGACCAATCAGACCATAGTTTTCTCTAAGAAACCAGTCGAAATCTCCAATCCATTACAGAGAAAAGGTCATGCTCAGCTTTCAGACATCTTTATATTCAGCTATATGTGAATTAAGAACTTACCAATGCATAATTACCCCTGAAGTAGGTGCCTACCCAGCAGGTACTTCTTTTTAAGTCACATTAATTGTTAGGCCCAAGTACGGCACTAGCTAATGATATCACAGGTTATGTAATTTCATCATAAAAGTCCTCTCTAAGCACATGGTAAACATGCTTAGAAAGTGATTTTAAAAGTGTAATTCCAATGTTGTAGCAGTAAGTGTATACCAAAAAAAGGTTTAAATATTTTCTGTATGCCCCCAGGAACTCATATTAGAATTTCATCCTCTAAGAGACGTAGGCAGACAACCATTTTTCTTTCCTCAATGCCATTCATTGCAGTAAACTAGTGCTTGCTTATCATAACTGTTCCATGTGCATCATGAAGGTGTGTTGATCCATGTCCCTAAGTCCTTTCCTCATTTCCTCCACCACCCTGCCAGCATCAGGAAATTCAAAGCATAAAAATTATGCCACTTAGCATCAAAAACATTTTGCCATGACCCTACTATTTTCTTCAGAAACAATGAACATTACCAAGTCAACACTTTGTGAGAGAGAAAGCTGAACTGGATCTCAGCATAGCGCAATAAAAGTACCACGTTGAGATGTGTGTGCAATCAGCCATACAGGGACTTAAACTAGAAGTGGTCTTATTATGCAAACAGTAGTCTCTGGTATGCAAATAAATACAAACAAAGGAAAACACGGGACTCTTGAATAATACCAGCTGCTGTTGGCAGTCAAGAAATCATTTCTTACAATCACTTAAGAATAAACAAGACACACACACCCATTCTAAACATGATTGTCATACATACACCTAAACTGATCACAGATATGACAGGAATGTTTTTAAAATCCAAAAGTCTACAACAATTTCTGGCCCTCTAAGAGCAGACATTCTAATTAATCTACCTGTCTTGCCACTGGGCCATCACCACTGGCAGAGCTACATAGGGTTTCAGGCTTTCATCAGGGTACAGAGTTTAACTGCATAAACCAGTTTACAAAAGCAGAGTAATCTAATATACATAGTAGTAAACTTGAGGCAGAGGACAGACCCAAAGGACAGACAAAGGATGGAAAGGGCAAGTTTTGAAGCATTATTAGCAGCCTTCATTTACCCTTCCCCCCAACCTCCTACTAAAATAAAGAAGAGAGGAATACATGTAGTTTTGAGAACAGCCAGGAGCCAGTACCAAAGAAGAGAGTCTAAGTCCCCTTTTGTTTTAGAGTTCTTGCAGCAGCAATACTGAATCTGCATTACAATGCTTTGCCTCTGGGCAGCAGCAATATCATAGTATACTACGTTAACTATAAATGTTTAATCACTGCCTGTGATCTCAGCACAGTCCACCAGTTTCATTTTGCGAGCATGGGCCAAGCTGTGCAGAAATATCCTAAATCAAGGTTTAACAACATCAGTTAGAAATTATTCTGGCTGTGAATCCTCTTATCTCCTCTTATTCATACTACCCAGCTCTAAAGGCAGACTGCTTTTCCAGAACAACTGTTTTACCTAAAGATGCACCCCACAATGCAGAGCACGTAGACAAGAAAATTAACTCCCAGTCACATTAATGTTATCTAGACTTCAGTGATATCCACACTCCTACAAGCTACAAAGCCAGCTGTCTGTTTTCTCTGAAGCTTAAAAGTCATAGTAGGACCCAGAAAAAGTGAGAAAATGAGATTGATCAAGTTCATTTCAATAATGCTGGTTTGCATAAAAAGAGGCTTTCTGGTAAGTAAGTAAAAAAGAGATTTCCTTATTCACTGGAAGAAAAGGAAAAACTGGAAACAAGACAGAATATAACAGGAAGGTCCTTTATATGATATGTTAAACTAAAATTTCAGACCTCTGGGGCATAAATATGTAACAAACTGACATTCAACATCCTGTAGGCTAATTATGAGCAACTGCACTAGAAATCCTGAGTGAACTATTCACCTTCTGCATTGACAGAAATGCACTGGCATAACCTGACTTTAATAAAGGATTGATATCTCCAGCATCGTGTTTTAATGAATTCTGATTTGATATTAGTGACAGCTTGCCCCATATTAGTGTACTGGTAATGGCCTCCCACAGTTTCTCTTTGAAAAAGAAACTAAATTAGGATCATAGAACAACAGATTTTGTAAACTCTATTGAATAATCTAGAAGATAGGCACTGATCTATAAGGAGCCTATAGGACATTATACAAGGATAATTTTGTAGCCCAGAAGTTAAATAATTAGGTCTATCCCTGTCAAATGTGTTCTAGGGATTAACATATGTCTATATTTTAGACAGTTAACTGGATTTGCAAAATATGACAAAACTACATAGCCCTTCACCAGGTAATGCTGTTTTCTTGGTACTTCAGTGGATGATTCTCCCAGGCATGTGTGCATTTTTTGCAGTTCTTTTAGTAGTCATTTAGTTGTTTTACCTGAGTTTGGAGGAGATACCTCTGAGCAACCATTGCATGATATTTGGAAAATCACTGCATCGTGAAGCCCCACTTCTTCAACTGAGGCTACAAGTTACTTTTCAGAAGTGTCCTTTTAGTTGCTCCCCCAAACAAGTACCACAGATCTGATCAGCTGCTTTCAGACAAGAAACTGTTTTATTCTAATGAATAGTTTGTGATTCTTTGGCTGTATGTTTTTCCACTCTAGCAAAATGGAGCTGCAAGAGTTTGCACTGGTAGAGGGCACAATTATCCTGTCTCCAAACCAGCAGGAGAAAGCCACTCAGATATCTTGTATGTAGAATTACTGCCTTCATTTAAACACGTTTCCAATGCATTATAGGCCTTGTATTGCTTTATTCCACTAATTTTTATCTTACATTCCACACAAAAGTTTGAGATTTATACATTACCCTTCGTCTATTGCTTTAGTAATATCTATACTCCCTTTAAAATTAAAAAAAAAAAAATCCCAAACAAACAAACAAACAACAAAAAAACACACACATCCTGCTTAGATACAGGACTTCTTACCTCTTATTTTCAAAGAGAAAAAAATAGATCTTTGGGGAGTTAGTAAGAAAACCTTGCAGTGATTTTCTGTTTTCAAACATCATGCATCTTGTATAACAAGTCAAGCTTTTAACTTAATTCTGCACTCTGCTCACTATAACAAGACAAAAAGACACGGGCCCAGATTCTAGCTCCAAAAAAACCATGTGATGCATTTTGGAAGCCCCCTCTTCTCACCTTTTTTCCTCCACTGAAAGCAAGGGGCATACCTATTTTGATATTGTTGTCGTGAAGTGCTCATTAAATTATTGCTCATAGCAGGGGGCAAGGATGCTTTTGACTAAATCTGTTAGCCAGCCACCTGCAGTGGCTCTCCTCTGGATTCCCCAGCAGGTGACTCTTTGATGTGCTTATAATAAATGGAATACAACTAGGAGAAATCAGAAAAGGCAATGTTGACAACTGTCCTAGCAGGTTACAGCTTGAATGGCAACTGAGCAGAAGGTCTCTCTCCCTTGATCTCATACCTCAGATCTCCTTAGCATCATTTCTGGTAGGCATCCAACCTCCATTAGCAAGAGTTTCTGGAGAATTGCATTTCTCCCTAAATTCTCTCTCTGCTGTAAATGTAATGCACTGTTCCAGGCCACCAGGTCTTCTAGATTAAATGGGTTTGCAACTCTAGCAGCATACCCACTATGATAGGCAAAGGGCCAAGATATAACTGGTGATACATAACAGAAATTACACGCAATATTAATGGAGGATATATTTCAAGAAAAAAACTATTTTCATTCCAGAAGCATTTTTATGCCATTAGGTAAAGGGCAAAAAAGTTAATGCTACTAAATGCGGTATAATTTCTCAGCAACCATTTTTATCTGATGAATGCTATATATTTATGCCATACTGCAAATTGCCTCGTAAATTATCTCATTTCGTCAGCACTAGAAAATTCAAAATATATGACAACTTTAAAATATCAACTAATAGCTGACAGTTTTGCATACTGCTTCATATATTGTGAAAGCATGTGCTTTTTAAATAAAACTTTTTATGCATGAAAATATACATGCAGACTAATTTAGTTGGTAATAGTAACAGTAAATTCCCCTGAAGACAGGAAAATTATATCTCATCCCTGTTCCATGCATTTCAATATCTAATAATGTTTTCAGGTCTTGTTAACAGTTCTTGTTCCTTTGCAATATCAACCTCTAAGTTGAAGGCTTAAAACCCTTAAACTCTTAAAACTTAAAAAATGTTAAGACTCATAACAAAAGCTGTTTGAAGGCTGAATATAAGAATCAAGGAAATAAAAGAAAGAAAAGTTAAAGAAAAACGGAATTCACACACAAAAAACCCCCCACAGTCTAACAAGATAAAAGGCAAAAGGTGCTTGATTTGAGATTTCACTTTTTCAAATCAGTCTAGAAAAGTCCTGTTATAGCTGAGGCTGATGCTACACAATCCAATTGGCTTTTAGGAATCCTAATTTCTATGATTCTGTGAAAAATACCCACTGAGTTAGTGGGAATTAAAGCACTTCCAACTGAAGAATGCCAAAATGTAAGCTAACACTGAGCAATAGTAGATCATTGTGTTCTTGTTCTGAATGACAATTTGGTGCATGTGTGAGACAAGCCTGAGGCCTAACCAGGACTTCCCACAGAGAGAGGAGGAACAGGCAGCATGGTATAAGCCTCACAGCAACACTTTCAAGTGCTGTATTTCAAAAATAAATCTCAGACTGTGCATGATAGAGAGGACACAGGGACAGAAGAAATTAACCCTCCAAAGAACAATGTTGAGTTTTCACTTTTCAAAACCTTTCTGAAATCCATTATTTATAGAGTAACTGAAGAACAAGGATAAAGTATTGGTAAACAAAAGTATACCAGTGATGAAATCAGAGCACTGTTACACTGTATAAGAGCTTGTGCTAAATTTGAAGAGTAAGAGCAATTTCAATAGTTTCCACAAGAATGAATAATGACAAACTATCTAGGGATTCAATTTTACTCAACATATGCAAACATAGAGAAGATGATATTTTTGGACGTTGGGGAAATTATTTGAAATGAGATGTCACATATTCTTTGAAGTCACTCCTGTTAATACACCATTGGGTTAATGTCACTGGCCTTAACTGTTATATTATATAAAATTGGAAATTTCAAACTAATCTAAGTTTTCCTATAATTTTCATGTCTATCAAACCAGTGTAATAGCTATTTTAAGGTTTTCCACATGTGGGAGATCACTGATGCTGAAAAAAATCACTTCACTGAAATATTTGTGTAATTAATTCTCAAAACCAACTGAAACAACAAAAAACAAAAAGTGCAACATGGAGTTATAAAGCAATGGTACTTCTCACCTTGACTAGGGACTAGGGATTAGAACTTCTATAAGCTTGTGTAGGTTTTCAGTACTGCACACGGATACTGACTTACACACTTGCCAGACTAGCACTTGGAGGCTCATCTCAAAATTTTCCACTTGCTTTTGACACAATATTGTGCTATCTCAAAAGTTGCCAGAGATAAATGACTCAGTAATCAAATTCACAGGAGTTATTATAAGGAAGAAGAATTGAAAGTCAAAAGATCTCTGACTTTGAATGCAGGTGATATCGGACTCATATACAATTGTCTTTCCAAAATCTGATGCAACACGTTTGCCTTCAGCTTCTGTTAGAGCAACAAAGATATGCTGTTTCTCCATCTGCACAACAAAGCATTCCATAAGCATCACTAAGGAAAATGGCTCAGATTATTTACTCCAAAAAGGTGTTAGTCAGGTGAGACACCGCCTATCCACACTGTCTCAGCGTATGGCCTTGAAAGGCTCTGCAAGGAAATAGCCTGCTGAAAATCTGTTGACTTACAGATTTACAGACTCACAGTGATATTTGTTTTCTAAGCATCTTAAATCTCCTATTCTGTTCCAAAATGTTTTCCTGAGGAAAACAAAACAAAACAAAAATTTACTAAGATATTCCTTCTATTTTTACTCACCATGAAAAGTAAAATCATAGTAGAACTTGACTGGTTTCAAAGCCAGCCTTTTATTTTTGACTTGTTCCAGAAGAAAAATAAAAAACCAACTTACATTTTAGTAAAAGTGATTCAAATATGACATGAAATGTAGATTTTCAAAATTCTAAATTTTTGTGACTCTTATATAAAAATCTAAAGCACTGAAGCAGAACCTCAGAACCTAAAATCAGCTACCAGCATAAACTTAGATGAGAAAGCAAAAGGTCAGTACAAAAGAAATTAAAATAATTTTTTATAAATAGCAAAGAAACCTTAAAACCCTAAAAGCTATCCTTTTCTTATATTTTAAGCTTTTTTGCATTGCATAGGTATAGTCACAGCCACTTTCTTGACAGCTTCAATGGCTTAAGGTTTCAGCATTACACAGAAATGATAGCAGAAATGATTGACTGCATACTCGTCTATCAGCTTAAGAAGAAAACCTTCCAAAACACCTCCACTGGTCTTTTAAATTAAGGTTGCTGGTTTTGTAATGTAGAATCTCAGAATCACAAAATGGTGTGGGTTGGAAGGCACCTTAAAGATCATCTGTTTCCAACCCCTCAGCTGTGGGCAGGGACACCTCCCACTAGACCATGCCAACCTGGCCTTGAACACTTTTAGGCATGGAGCATCCACAGCTTCTCTGGGTAACCAGTTCCAGTTCCTCACTACCCCCACAGAAAAGAATATCTTCCTAACATCCAATCTAAGCTTACTGTCTTCCACTGACACTTAGAATCACAGAACTTCCTGTAGGGGAAAGAATAAACTCTCAACATGTGCATGGAAACAAAGATAATAATTACAATATTTTAGGAAAAAAATGAGAGAGGAGAGAAAAGAGTAAGGTTGCTTTTACTGCAGTAATGATTAGGAAGGTTGTGACATGCATGAAAATCAAAATAGTTTCTCTAATGCAAGACAAGGATGGATCTTCTATAACAAACAATTGGAATTTTTATAAGCTGTTTTTCAACCAAAGCTCACTAAAAATTCAAAATAAAAAATCAAGCTCTAGTTTTCAAAATCTTTCCTGATTTCAGGAAATATTTATATCAGCATGTACCAAAAAGTATTTCAGCGCCTTTAGCTGAGTAACTCTGTGGTCTGTGCAAGGTAAACTGTTTCCTGTTGGATTTGTTCCTCTTTTTCAATTAGCTAGAAATTGTTTCTGCAATTTGGCCTTGCCAGCAGGTAGCTGTCATGAATTTTGAGTTAGTATGAAATTCATCTCTTGCAAATACTATCTGTAGATATATGACCTCTATAATTTCATGAATATTTACCCCTTAGATAATGATTTTACCTATTTTAAGTATTTATCCAGTTCTCTCAGAATCAGCCAAAGTTATATCAGAAAGTTAAATCCAACAGGGAGCTGGATTAGATCATCCTTGTGTGTCCCTTCAAACGGAACCATTTTATTCTTTTTATTTTAGAATAATAGCGGCATTTATAGCCATTACTGCAGACACAACATTAATAATGCTGTTCAATGAGCATACAGAATAGGTGCTTTTAATAAGATAATCAAGCCCCAATTTTGCATGTCCCAAAACTTAGAAAGTGAAGCATATACATATGCTATTGTGAAATAGGATGAAAGATCTTTGGAGGTTTAGCTCTGGTATTTTTATTTGGCTCTCAGAATAATATTAAGAATTTATGCAATAATCCAAATCCTACTTCATGGTATTTCCATTAGTTAAAGTCACTGAAACCACTTTTGTTCACATTCAGAGGCAAAAGAAAATGGATGTTGAAAATTAAATGTATATTTCAGCTACGCTGGAAGTTGAAGTAGTTTTTGTAGAAGTAGTTTTTAATAGGTAAAGAAAATACATTGTTTATGGTAAAAAGTGGGTGTTCCGGTACAAAAGTACCATTTTAAAAACATCTTTCCAGCTGCGGTCAAACCCTGAAAGTGTCCACTTTACACAACTGGGGCAGAAAGTTCATTTTAGAAATCATTCGTTGTTCCCAGACCTTACCCCAATATTTGATTATTTAGCAACTTACCTACTAGGTTTTGGGACAACATGCTAGAACTTTGCTTTTCTCTTACTCATTACTAAACTGTCTGAGTACTCATTCCAGTAACAATATGCACCAAGACTGAATACAATGCACTATTCTATATCAGCCCTGTGAAGACAAATTAGTGATTTAAAGGTAACACTGCTGTTCTGAAAGGTACAACATTGCTGTGCATTGTGCTGTTAGATGTTTATTTGCTTTACCAGACTTTAGAGACTGAATCACTCACTGGATGAAACGACATGAGTTTCATAGAAAGGAGAGCTATAAAAATAGTCTAAGCTATAATTTGAATGCAAGGCATTAAAAATGTATATGTTGCTCTATATAATGCAAATACACATTAATCTTAGCAAGCATTATGTTTCTATGTGTAAACCCCAAAGTGATCAATGGGATACAAATGGAAAAGTGAATTTGACTTTGGAAAATGGGGAAAAAAAAAAAAAAGATTTGTCCCCAAACTAATCCAAAATTA
>VZTI01000066.1:714556-754850 GCA_013397865.1 Struthidea cinerea | reverse complement strand
AAAAAAAAAAAAGTAGTAATAATTCCTGCTTTTATTATAGTAAAAAAAGACTTTATTTCTCCTTACTGTTTTACAACAGTGAAAAAGGACTTTCTTACTTTTAATAATCTCATTTGAGTAAATTAGAGGATTAACTGAAAACCCAGATAAGATACAGCTAGCTCAATTTGTTTAATGGAAATATTCTTTTTAAAAAATCTTCCTCTCATCTATTTAACAGTGATATATAAGGAAGAGAAAAAGTAAGAATCACTTTTACTTCACAGATGTGAAATTAATTACAGAGATAAGTGAGCTACCAAGGGTTATTCAAAATCTTTAAAGAAGTTAAGAGACTGAGCACCAGATCTCAGCTCACTGCTTTATCACAGCATATCGTTTTTGAGTGGCACAGCATCATATCTATTATACGATTAAAAATATGCATACTTGCAGCCATCTCTAAATACACAACCTTTTTTATCGGGAAGCAAACAAAAACCCAACCCACAAGCAAATATCAGCAGAAAGAAGAGTAATTTTTCTGTGTAAATCATGAACACATAATCTTTCTTCTCTTGAGAAATTTACGGGCTATCAACACAAATTTGACCACAGTACCCTGCATGGAAATTCTTACAAATGAAGCACTATTCAAGAAATCCTACTTACTTATTCAAAATACTGGATGTAAGCTCTCACTGAGCTTATGGAATGCATTTTAGACACACGGATAGAATCCAAGGGATTAGACACAAAACTTACTCCGGTGTGGGGGATACAGAATGGAAATACTATGCTGTGAAATGCATACCAGTTCATAAAGGATGAAGCTCACAAAGAGTGGCATGGCTTCTTTGTCACTCAAATTTATGGGAACTTGAGGCATATTTAACTCTGCATCACATTAGTTCGATGCAACTCCTCTACTGGTCCTCATCACTGGACACACATTCCCTTGGTTGTCCATGACAGGCCTCTTGCTTTCAGCACCACTGTGCATTTGATCTCAGTTCCATAATGGATAAAAAAGACCATGCTAGAATAAGCAAACAAGGTCAGTGATTTTTATTTGAGCCTTTTATGTGTATACATTGTCTAAGCCCACCAGCTGTATAGAGACACGACATGCTTTCAGATGGATCATGGGAGAGAGTATCAGTTGCGCTCCAGGATCCCTGTAGATTGGGATCAAATCCATAGGTCAAGGAAGAGAAACCTTGGCTGCTCAGAGGCATCTGAGGGGAGAATGCTGTTCCCAAGGGAACTATGCCTAGCAGGCTATAGCAGGCAAAGCCTAGTGAAGTATTACTGCTCAGCTACAGTTAAGTTCTCTTTTCAAGTGAAAATACAATAAAAACAAACCCGAAATCCAACCATAAAAATGTCTCACACAGCTTACATTGGACCTGCATTCAGAAATATTTTCACCCTGCACTTCTTTACTGTTTCTGTTAGCACGGTCCCTTGTCATGGGACAGGAGGTGTTCAGTGCAGGAACTCCTGAATAGGTTTCATTTTTGACCAGATGCTCTGCTCCAGTTTACAGTTTTCAGTTACTGCAATTCAGTGTATGACAAGGGGAAAATGGTTAAGAAATTATCATATGTCTGCGTATTAGCAGCTGCTCCAAAGCATGAAGAAAAAGCTGTAAATTTGAATTTAAATATTCCATGTGGAAGCATGCCTCCTTATCACTGAATCACTACTTTAGCTTCCCTTGTAATGAATTCACTTCTGAGACTTTGAGAATAAAGATACACATATCGGATACACTGTTCTCTCTTTATTAAGCAAAAAAAGATCTTGTTTCAGCCTTAATTGTATTTCCCTCAAATAGAAGGAAGAAATAATTCAAACCAAACTTAATCCAAATATCCTTTAACCCTGATATTAAGAGTTCAAAATCCAGGCAAAATATTTTAGTGTTGATTGGTGATCTACTACGACTGCAACCGCAATCTACCTCCACAAAGACACCGGGGAAGAAAAATCCAAATTAATATACAGCAATTAAAACACACCTGAAGAATACTAAAATAGACCAAATCAAAGATTAAGAAAAAATCTATTTGTTTATCCACTTCAGGCCTTTTTAAATAAAATTTGCTCTTATTATGAAGAGGAATACATTGTAACATAAACCCATGCAGTACTTCCATTCGTATGATAGTAGAGATAAAGCATTAGAAATCAGTAGAAATTAATTTTCTTCCTGAAAAGAACATGATAGGGTATAGTTTTACATTTTAAGAATGGGTACATCTTTGTTCTGATGGAGAATGAAGCTGAAGAGAAAACCAAAAGAAACACAGCACCCCATAATATCCCAAACAAACAAACAAATAACTGCCCCAAAAGCCAAACAAACCAGAATCAATCCCCTCCCCCTCCCAAAAAGAAGTCATGCCTGGCTCTCTGTGCATTGTGAGGTGCAAATCCCCAGGAGACCTATTACCACTGTGGTGTAAACTGTACAACATCTCCTACCACTCACATTTGATGTGAGAGTATATCCATATCAGTCCATTAAGGACTGCCCAGTCCAGGAGATTCTGACTAAGTACTTCAGCAAATAGCTGCCACCATGCTTCCAATGGCTACACTCCTAGCAAAAGCAAAACTGACTCACTTCAAGATAAATTGGGAATTAAGCTGCAGTATTTTCCCCAGTGTGGCCTGCCAAAGTACACATTTTCTAGACAAGCACTAAGTGGGCAGACAGCTCTGGGGTCCAACACAGTTAGCAGAGAAGAGGAGTGGACACTACCTTGGCTCTGAAGAGGACAGACGGATAGTTACACCAGAAGAGGCTCCATATCCCTAATATTGACCCCTGATTTGCCTGTGAAACTTAGAAAGCCACAAGTTTTGTGGTCAATGTTTTCCACCAATGCCTGTGTCCAGCCTGATCACAAATGAAGAATGTAGGCTGGAAAAGCATACAATGAATTTTTATGACTATTTGAAACACCCTGTCTTCTCCCACTCTTCCCTGCTCCCTCAAGCACCGCTGAAAGAAAGAGTGGTGGAGGACTATGGTCTTCTCACCAAAAAGGTAAACACTGGATTTATTCTAGTTAGATAGAACAAACTTACCTGACCATGAGTGGTTGCTTTTGTCAGTTCATACATGAATGAATAGCTTATTTGAAGGAATATGGGCTTTAAAACCTCTGCCAGCCTATCCAGTACTATAAAAATTAATTCAGTTTCACTGAAGCCAATGAACATCCCATTTACTTAGTGGAAGCTTCAGTTTCTACCACCTCCCCAGAACATTTTCAGCCTGGGATGCTAAAGTGTACAGTACCATTCCCATCACCACTGACTCAGCTAGGACGAGAGACAGTGACAGTACACATCCTTTAACAGATGGCTTCTGACTTCTTAAAAAAAAAAAGCTAGTGGGCACTTCTATAGCTGTTTATCTTCTTTACTCTCTCAGGCCTCATAGATATAAAAGCAGCAGAAGAAAGTGGCAAGATGTCATCACTGTTTGAACACCAAGCAGAAAGAAAGCAGAAAATACAACTTTTTGGTATACTCATCAGTTTGAATGAAAAGCTGCACATTATTTATGAGACGTGTGAGAAACAATCCATTGTACTGAAAAACGATAGTCAATCCTAGATATAAATTCTCTGCTGGTCGATAACCACTATACCCACTCCCTTAGACATGAGAATGACCTGACAGAGCCATAAATTCACACATAGTCCATTTTTCACAGAGAAGCTCCCCCCCCCCAGACAGTCTGCAGTGCACCAGGCATGACATCGGCGTAAACATTTACTCATTTATTATTTTACGCTGACTGCTTTTTAGCTCCCCAACAACAGGCAGGCAAGTAACAATGGTAATACAACCTGGGCCAGGTTCAAGACCCAAGCACAGGCTGACTATAGGTTTCAGAAATGGCACAGTGTGATATCCCTTCCTATCCCAGTAATATTCTGGAACTCACTAGATACGGATTTGCTTTTAACACAAAACATCACATAAATCCATAAGGTTTTAATATACACATGCATGAAACAAATTCTCTACCTACAAGTTTCTTTGAGAGAACCAAACAGAAAACCCAGTCTGAACTTACTGAAAATGTTAAAAATCCCTGGCATTGACCCAAAGTCTTTCTGAAGAGCCTGACCGATAATTAGTACATTTTCAGTGATTTGCCCCTTTTGGGGCCTGTGTTCTAATGGGTTTTAGAGCTCGCAAATCAGTGCTAGGATTTGTTCTGTGCATTAACGTGCACAGAGTGCTAAGCTACTTATTTGTAATGATACTGTTCCTGTAGGAAAGCCTGCCTTGATTGTTAATGATACTTGAGGCTCTTAATCTTAAAACAAGGGGGGACAGAAACTGCAGGGTGTGGCAGAGTCTGCAACACAGTTTATCATTTCCTGAAAATAAAAACCTCACTTAATTCCATTAATAGCACTCAGAATATTATAATAGGCATTTAATTTCCTAAACAAATTGAGTTTTAAGAAGCTGGAGCAATCTCTGAAATTACACTATTTTCATTGTTTATCTTTGTTGTTGTTTTTAAAAGCTAGGACCTATTCAAAAGTGATTTATTTGAAAGAATAATTTGAAGAAACTTGCTTTCACTTTCCACTACTCTCACATCATTTTTTTAAGCACAAATAAAAAAGGAGAGTAATATCTTGTTCCTCTTCCAGATTAAACATTAAAGTCTACTGTATGATCAACATTGCACTGCTGCCTAATAGTGTACACTGTTGACACATTAATTGGTTTATTGACTAAAGTTTTACAACTTTTCATTCAGCCCAAAGTGCCCTTGCTGTGAACTCATCCAAAGAATTACCAGGTTCAATAATCTAAATTATACTCATTAATACAGTAATATATATATATATAATAAAAAAGAACAACTATTACTTTCAAACAAAGCAGAGCTACTGACTTCAGTAAGACTGATTGTACATACCAAAAAAATGCCTAGACAATCAAAACTTTGAATACCCAAAATAAAATTTTCCTTTGAACATCACAAGCTATAACAAAATAAACTGGAAGAATAAGTGTAGTGCATATTCATATGGTAAAAAATGTTATGACATACAGAGAAGAAAAAAGTATGAAATATAGGCTGACTGGTAAATTATGATAAAATAATGTTATGCCAGATTTCCCTGTTGCTGTCAACCTTTTATAGATTTCATTCTCATCTTTCAAAATATTTTTAAAATACAAATTGCAGAAAAAGAAAATGTTCGGTATGACCTATCCAATTTGGAATTCAAATAGAAAGTCAATTTGACAAATTCTCTGTAAAACATAAATTTCAAATTTGTCACAATTCTGTTATAGTCTTGAGGCTGAATGGAAGTTGCAGGAAGGCTCTGGATTCCTTCTAAGTATCAAGCAATTTAACACAGATGTATGCACACACATGTGAGACCTGAGCTCAGCTCTTCCACGGGATGCATTATCTTTACCTTCTAGAGACAAAATGACAGTTAATATGCGAAGTATTAGGTCAAGAGAATTTGATGTTTGTAAGTAGAAAGGCGTATTGATAGACATACGTACAAACATACACATAAAAGGGAGTGCTGTTGACTAAACAAAACCACAAAGTAGTAGAAAAGCCTCTACACATACACAGAACAAAAATGTCAACTCAGTTGATGGGACAAAAGATAAAAAGGACAGAATTTAGTATTGAAATAAGACACTGAAAGGAGGCCAAGGTACTTAGTGAATCAGCTGCTGACCTAATATAAAACTCAGTCCTAATCATAGTGAATGAAAATTGCTGTTTGTAGATGGCTGGAAAAGGCTTTAAGCCTCAAACTCATTGTAATATGCTACACACAAAAACTGGAGAAGATATTATCATCCCCTAGCCAACTCATTGAATTGTCTAGCTGCAAATCATATAAAAACATCCTGCCTTTTCATTCACATTAATTGCCAGTCTATACCTAAATGAAGATGTAATTACATTTCTAAGAAAATACATAAAATCCATTCTTAATTTAATGGTTTAGATGTCATGTATATAGCTAAGGTAAATAACCTCGTTACTTCAAATACCTGTCAGAGAGCTGCCTGCCCTTATGAAATTACTGGAGGTAGTGCACAGGGAGGTAGAAGAATTTGGTATTTTAGGTTTGTTTCAGTCTTAAAAAGGTCAGGTCCAGTGAGAGCATAACTCTGAGAAAATTTCCCTAAATCCAGCATTTACAGAAAGAGATAGTTCCACATGCATTCTGACTCTATAGTCCTATTCTTAGAATACTCATCTACCCATTCTCTGTGATATGTCAAGTTTTTGTCAGAGGCATTTTTGGACCCAGTTACTCACCTGTAGCTGTCATTTTTCTAGATATTTCCTTACTAAGTGTGTATACCATCACTGTTCCCACAGCGCATTACGTAAGGTACTTCAAACTGTTGCATGTACACTGTCAAAATATCTAAATGCCACATGCTGAAAACACCTTCCAAGTTATGGTGCTTGTTACTGTTCATCAGACATGCCTGGTTGCTCCCGATTAACTCATTCACTATACATAGCACCAAACTGGCTAACACAGAATTTGGGTTTTTGAGGATAGATGCCAAGATAATACCCTGACACCCATCCCAAAGTTTCAGGTGAAAATCCATTAATCAAAGAAAAAAAATTCCTTCAGTAGTCAATTCCTTGTGGGAAACCTGAAATTCCCCAAAACACTGGCCTTGCAGTAAGTCTGGCTGTATTCTCCCTTTACATGTACGACAAACCCACTTGATGATAAGGAAAGGTCACCAAACGTGGTGGCTGCTGCCTTGGTAGCCATCAGAATCAGTTATTCATACTGCTTGTAATCAGGCTAAAAGTTCCTGAGGCTTTGCCATCTGGAAAATTTTGCATAGCATCTCTAATAACTTCTTTTATTTTATTTTATTTCTTTTTTGACTATGACTACACTTGATTCAGCAACAGCTTGGAAGCATACCTGCCCATTCTCTTTCGTTCAGATGATCTTTACAGGCAATTCAAAATAAGACTTTTTTTTTTTTTTCCTTTTTATCTATTTTTTTTCTCTAGGTTGAGCTGTATTAGAGATTAATTTGTAAAACCAGATATACAACATGGAAAAAAAACCCTGAATGTACCAGAAATGAGAAAATAAGAAAAGACTAAAGACAAATCTCTCTCTGGCCTGCTGTGTCTCTTCCTCATGCTTTCTCTCAGATCAGCTAGCTTACAATAGCTTGCCTATTGCAAACAATGCCAGAGAAGTGACTGTCCCTTAGAGAAGAAAAATAACAGGAGAAAAATAGAGCAAATGTTTCCTCCATCCTTCCTACAACTGTTTGCACCTCTGTTCCCTGCTCTGCCCAGCAGATTTCAAGTCTCTGTTATGTGGCAAGTCCCATCATTTGTCTTAACTTTCCTCTTCCCTCTCTCCTCCTATCCAATGTCCAGCTGCTCCCAGCAAAGGGGTAAACAGTATTTGCCGATACACACCTGAGAAAAAATTAGAAGTCCAGAACAATGCAAAATATGAGTCTTTTTCCCAACTGCTCAGTTGCTATCTTTTTAAAGAAACACATTATCGTGAATTGCAACGAGGAAAAAAATAGAAATATTCTAAGGACTTAATGAAAATTTAGTCTGTGTAAAAATCTCTTCCAGATTTTTATTTTCCTTCATCTTTTAACATCACCATTTACTATAGTGACTCCATCAAATAACTTGCTCTAAATCTCCTACTAAACATGGTATTAAGTTCAAATATCTATAAGATCACATTCTATTAAGTTGTGGAGTCAATGAATTTCCTCTTCTTTTGCTCTGGTTTTGGTTTTTCAGTTACCCTAATTTAATTTTTCTTGTGTTGTTCAACTCTTTTTCTCCAGTGTCCTTAAGGGCATGAGTACCACCAGTTTTGTACTGGCTAATTCCATCTTTTTTTTTTAATCAAGATAACTGCAAAGCAACTGGATAGAGCATATTAGATTTTCCTTACATACATTGAATTGTGCTGTTCACAAAGGATTGTATCTACAGTATCAGAATGTCTGTACCACAGATGAAGTACAGCAGATCCATTTCAGCTGTTGTCTTGCACAGCATCAAGCACAGACAGAAGTACATCCACAGACAGACTCCTGCCAATGGGTACTAGCCAGGGGAATTGACCAGGACAGCTCACATTGGTGCAACTACTATGGAAAGGGAGTTTCAGTCTATAATAGTGAGAATATGCACATATCTATGAAAAAAGTCAAGTTTACCAATTTAATCTCATTTTTGTTAGTGTAGTCAATTTGGCTCAATTAATCACTTTTATTGCATAGCATGTCTAAAAAGTGCCCTTTATTGGGCAATATACTAAAATAACTGTTGGGTGTTGGTGTTGCTGCTGATTTAACATGTACCATTTCCCATTACATACTATAGCTAGCATCAGTTTCTAAAATTTAGATTTCATTATCCAAATTGTATTTTCATATGTGTTAGCTCCTTAAGAAACTATGCAATTCATCCCCCAACTAAGTTTATAGTGATGAGTGCAAATGAGAATGGAAGTAGCGCTATGCAAAATTAGGCCATTTTCCTCTGAAGCTCCTTCACACTGCCACTTTCCTAAAAACTTGGATGAGTTTGATTCCTCCTGTGCAACTGCCTCAAGAATACTAAGCCAGTGAACACATGCACTACTACTGATACTTTAAATATCATCCGAATTTATGTTATCCATGCAAGTGACAATGTCCTGTTTCAAACCCTTGATTTACCAGATATTGCTATGAACTTCTTCATGACCTGAATTCTTTGACCTGTTTCTAAAAACAAAGCAAGAAAAGACCAACAACAAACAGCAAAAACACCTTTCCCCTCTAAAAAAACCTGAAGAAACAAAACAAGCAAAAAACCTTGAAACCACAAACCCTGAAACCAAAACTCACCAGTTAAATATTAAGATATTTTAACCTGTTCAACATACGCAGGCTATTTCTTAACATTTCTTTAATATTAATATGATTTAGCTCCAGATTTAGCTGCAGGAGAGCCAATGTTTTCTTAGGAGGAGCAAACAATAGTTTTCCAGCAAAACATTCATGGAAATCTTTTGTTATTCTTATTGTTTCAAAACAATTTAGTTGAATAAATAAAGCAGCTCTCATTCACAATATGCTGTATTTGATAAGGAAAATAAGAACATGCGAGTTTGGAAAGACAACAAGCTTGATAACTTTTATTAGTGTTTCATGACAGTCAATTTCTATATACATTGCCTTGCAAAGATTTGATGGTACCTTAACTGAATTTGGAAAACATCAGAGACTCTCAAAGCTAGTCAGAAAAAAAAAAAAAAACCTAGAAATATCATAACACATTTCTCAGCAAAATGTTCATTTTCATTCTTCTCTGGAGATATGGAAATTTTGATAAATTCAAATAAAAGATAGTGAGTTTAGAGAATGAAGACCAAATGCTTATCCATGCTATCTTCTCTATCAGTAATCAGGAACTGCATTTTGGAAGATCAAAAAAGCCTCATTTCTCTCCTTCTCTCACATCTTGCCCCCTGTACATCACATCATCACATATGCACTCCTCTGGTAACTGAAGCAAGCAAAAATCTCTAGCTGAAAACAACGACACACAATTTCAACTGTTTGTGGAGCCGAGGTTACACTTCATTACTAATCAAAATTTTTCAGAGTTTATTCAGAACTTCTGCATAAAAAGCTGATTTTCATCTAAAGTTTAATCCTATTCTGTAAATTGCATTCATAAACAGTACAGAACACTTTTGCATTTTCAGTACACCACAGGATTCACTATCAAATTCCCTGAATTTACAAGTCAATAGACAGTCTTTCAATCTATCCGGTCTTTGCAAACTCAGCATGCTCCCCGTAAGCCAAGCTGTTGTCCTTCTGGCTTTGCATATTGCTGCCAGCACTAAAGATTAGTCAGACCAAACTCCTTTCTCAGTAGACACAGCCCAGAGAACTGGGGCGTGCCAACCGTTCCCAGATGAACAGATACCTCAGGTAGTAGGTTAAGCAGAGCTTCATACTGCACTACAAAGCCCCAAGTCAACTTACTGCCCGTAGTGCCTTTCTATCATGTTCCTCAATGCTACTTGCCCTAGAGACATAGGCCCTCTATGTTGATCCCACAGCCATAAACACACACAGCACGCCCCCCACTACCACCTTTTTAATCTACAATCTCCTTCCTTTTTCAAATGAAAGATGAAATAGTGATCATAAAAGAAACCAGAGGGCAGCATGTGATAAAAGTTCTATTCAATCTGTTTTTCAGAGTAATGCTGTGCTTAAAATACCATCCTGCCTCAACCAACCACTTTGTTTCTAAGAAAAAAAATTTGAATGGCATGATAAGATGTCATTGTTTGCAACAGTAAAAAGGAACTGAACACAGAAACTCCAGAAGGTCTTCTGCAGTCTTAAGTTCCCCACATGCTCTAAATATGCATGTTGTCTTTTATCTGTATTCTGTTCTGAACTTGCCCCTCAAACCAACTGTCATCCTGGATGCCTGCAGCTCCATTACCAGGAGAAAACACCAACATTATCACCAAGGATTTGCTACTGGATCAATTCTGTAGGTGGTATAAATCAGCATAGCTTCAGTAACTTCAGCTAAGTGATGATGATTTACAGCGCCCTGAGGATCTGGCCCTCTGTCCTAATTACTTCATTAATCTGCATATTCCTGAAAGGAACACTAATCTTTTTTCTAAATTACTTTTACTTCAACCCACCTGTTATATGTCTAATGTGGATTTATACAGAGTTCATATCATACTTCCTTACTTATTTTTGAAGAAGCATTGCCCTGAGTCTGCCCATGGTCCATAAATGATCTATATGGCTGACTGAATCAAGCCTGAGCTGGTGCTTTCAGCAGGTATGAATTCAATTCCTCAAGACCAATCCATTAGAATCTAAACACTATTAATAGAGTGGAGAGGAAGAAACACATTTTTTCTGTCCCAGGGAATAAGAAGCTGGCCACTTCTGGTAGGAAGTTATTTGATCAGGTCTGTCAGGGCCAGAGGATGACAGTGACTACCTTCTCATAATAACAAGTGGCTTATTCCCAGGAAAGGAGAAAGTTGCTGTTGGGAAGCATGTTTTATCATACTCCTTCAAGATGTCACTGAAGCTAAGAGTCCAGCTGGATTCTAAGGAGCTTTAGGTATTTATATGAATAACAAGACCACTGACTGCTACACTGGACAGTATATACATTTTTTAATTTTTTTTTAAAATAAAATAAGCTTTCCAGTGCATAACTTTGGTACTAGAAATATGGGATAAAAACAGGTTCAGTGGAAATGCTGCTACATTTCCATTTTGGAGCTTTTGATTGCTCACTGAATTTCCCCCTGATACTGTCTACTGTTAAAAAAGTACCCTGAGGGACAACCATTTTGATCCTCCATGGCATGGGCTGAAAATTAAGGAATTCAGCCAGTAAGCAAAAACCTAGCAATCTACTGCATTTTATTTGGAAACTCATCTAAAAAAAAAAAAAAAAAAAAAAAAAAAAAAAAAAAAAAAAAAAAAAAAAAAAAAAGTGTTGCGTTGATCCCAAGTTTAAAGTGAGGCACCAATAACCCACATCAAATGTATTATGTGGACATTTAAACACCTCCAGAGTCCTCTGAAAGTAGCACTAGCACAGAAGAAATAGTTTAGATGGAGTTGGAAGAGTTATTTTGTCGGCCTAAAACGTGATATTTTTCTAAAAGCAAATGTCTTCAAAGCATTCTCTGCAGAAATATGCAGTGATTGTCTTTAAGTCAACATTTTTCAAATGCTACAATACTGTAGAGCTTAAATGGTATTTTTCATAAACCTAAAATAGAATAATCTGACATCTCACATACCATACTTTATTAACAAGCCCAGGCTTTTAAATAGCATGTCACACCATAGGAGGTATTTAAGGAGTGACATAAGATTCCATACCCTAAATGAATGAATATTAACACCAATTTCTAGAAGGTTAAAATTATGTCATGCTGAAAACACTACAGAAAATACAAAAAGTACTTTGGATAGGCTAAAGAAGAAATCTCCGTACATAGCAGCAAAGTTTCCTGCTCAGATCTTTGCACTCTGCCCAACCCAAAGAACTGTTGGGCAGAGTGCAAGGAACAGGACTTTTCACTCCCAAATTCATAGAATTAATTAGCTCCACGAGAAGGAGAGTTAAAGGTGATCACATTGTAATTGAGATAATGTTGATTTTATATATGAGTTACATACCTAGAGAATAGGAATGAACTGAGTGTTCAATTTAAATAAAACTCACACCTTGCTGATTTCTTAAGAGTTATTTCATTGAACTTCTAACAGGTAAGGAAATAAAATTTCTTGTATTTCTAGTCATTCCCTCTTCAAAATTTATTTTAGGCTACAAAAGGATATTTTACACATCAAGTGGAATTCTCCTCAATAGTAAGGACTAGTGCAATAAATGCCTGCCTGACTTCTGCAGCATCAGGATGAATTTAAATGGCCACTAATTCATGCAAACATTTGCACCTTATCATTCTGCATCACTGCAGTGTTTGCAGTGTTATTGCTAAACTCATAAAATAAAGTCAGAACAACCACTAAATGAATTACTATACTCTTCCACTTGTCTATATGGAGCCATCAGTAAGGTACTACATTTAATAAGTTTTCCTACTGTTTCTATGAGAGAGAATAGTTGCTAAATGTTCTGATTTCCCCCCATATACTTCCAGCTTCTTAGGTTTGCTGTTGCTATTCTTTCTGTACACTTACTGTACATCAAGGACAAATCTCATTGTCATATCTATTCTTAATGCTTATCTTCAGTCAACCCACCCACCAATGCTCCTCCCAGCCTTTAGAAAATAGCATTTCTTGGGATTTAGTGACTGATCTGTAGGCCCATATGAACTGAATTTGAATCTCCCACTATGTTTCAGGAATGATTTCACTGAAATTGCATAGGTATTCAGAGACTAAATATTAAATATATTTCAGCCACAGCAGTATCAAGATATTTGTTAGACTAAAGGAGAGTGCATGAGGAAAAGGAAGGGGTGAGCCATTAAAAATTTCAATCCCAAATTTCCATTCTGTAATCCTGTAAACCCTCTTTCTATCTCCTTTCTTCTCTCCTACTTGAAAATCTTGTTTGTTACATCTTCTGTCTTACTAACAAAAAAAATAAAATAAAAAGAATTGCTACCTGATTCTCTCTTCTAGCCACAATAATCCCATTTGCCTACTACATTTCCTATCTTCTCTCTCCCCAGCCCCAGGCTTTTTATCTGAAGTCACTACATACTTCAATAGTAAACTATCGCTGCTCATCACCTGCTGTGAATCACAAAGTCACTGCAGAAACTAATTACACACCTATAGCTGGCAGGAAGCAGTAACTGCTTTCTGCATCTCCTTGCCCCAAAATAAGAGCCTACACAGACTATACCCTGCTGGTGAGCTGCTATGCAGTAAGAGCAATTTGCATTCACTGGTCAGTGCCCATTGCTTCTCAGTGATGGCAGTGATTTCCATCATTGGGAAAAATGGTCACTGCCAGACCCTGACTGGCAACCACTGTGTGCAGACAAGGGTCACCAATGTCTCCTATCACAAGATAAGTAGTCACAGATTGCCCAGAGAGGTGATAGATGCCCTGGAAACATTCAAGGTCAGCTTGAACAGGGCTCTGAGCAACTTGTTCTAGTTGAAGATGTCCCTGCTCATTGCAGGGGGGTGGTACTTGATGACCTTTAAAGATTCCTTCCAACCCAAACTACCGTATTATTCTATCATTGTGAATCCAAATTTGAAAATGGCAAATACTGCAATAACAGCAGATGACACTGATGGTTTGCAGCATGAAAAATCCAGTTTTCAGCACCTGATCAGCTTACAGTACACTTTTGTCAAGATAGACACAAACATTGATAGTAACTATTAATCAGGTACTACCCAAACTGGAAACAGGCTACTGCCAGTTAATGACAGGTAGTACCTGTCCTAAATACATGACGTCCTCACTAATCAAGGCTAAATAATTAACACCTGTAGCAGTGGAGGCTTACCAGCTTTTCTCCTCTTTTTATCATTTTATGTTACCCTCATGCCCGTTTTCCTCTTACATTTTGCTACAATATCCTCCCACCCTCTCTCTAGAGTTTAGTAGTACAACATAACATTCCAGGTTCATTTTCTTTCTACCGGCAATAACCAAAACAACTGCTTTTCCCAAGCCTTTCTTTTCTCCACCTTCATACGGGTACACAGCCTATGCTCTCTCTAGAAGTTGTTCAGCCAGAAACTGGAGCAGCAGCCATAGCTTGCTGCTGCTCAGGCAATGTTTCCTTGCTACATTGCTGTCTGCAAGCTTGAGAGGGGTTAGTCTTGGTTTATGTCAAGAACAAGGAAGGCTAAGGAAACACCTTGATGTGTCACATGAAGTATTGGTTGCTTGGGGTTGGTTTAGATTTGTAGCCTTACTCAAGGCTGTTTTCTTTAGAATCTAAGATTACAATAGATGTGGTTGTTGTGTGGAGTTCTCTCTCCCCTCCACTTGTTTTTCAGGTTATATCAAAAAATTTTTGACAATGTCCTGTGTAATCAGAATAACTCAAAAAAAGAACTGGTAAGAAAAAATCTTAAGTCAGATCCCAAAACTCTGGAAAAATGAATGTCCCAATTTCCTACTGTTGTGAATCTCACATATCGTGTTCTTATCCAGCATTTTTAATCCGTACATTTTACTGAGGTCATCAACTTGGTTTGTATTTTACAAATGCACAAAATGGGTAATGAAGTGAATGGATGTTCAGTAAGATAGTTTCAGAGCCAGGAATGAATAACAGTGCTTTCAGTCCCTTTCCAGTGTACTGTGTGTGCAATAATAAAGAGCTGTGTAAACGGCTGTGAAATGACAGAATCAACCCAGTTCAAGAGATTATACAGAAAAGTTTGAAGAAAAGTGGAAAATCAGGCTCTCAGTGAGACATAAAGCAAGAAGATAAACCAAATGCACCTTCCTCCTTTATTAACTTTCTTAATGAGGCTATCTCTGACTACCATGAACTGTAACGAGCCCAAGAACTATCTATTTTAAGTGCCAAGCAAACCCCTGCTAAGCAATAGACTCCTTCTTTGTAGGACTGATACTCTCGAATCCTCATAGTAACTGGCAAGGTTTCCCCATCTGGACTTTTATTTTTTTGTTTAACTTTGTATTTTGAGTATGTGATAAAGCCCAATGAAAGATTTTACCTTTACAAGCAGAGGTATATGTTTTTTAAGATGGGTAAACAGCATTGCAATAGCATGTGGAAAGATCAAAATATAATTTCTTTTTATTATTCCTGTTATTGCATTCCCCTACACAATGGCACCCTCTTTGGAGACGTTGTTTGCAACATAATATTGATTTAATGTGCCACTTCATATGCGTTCCACGTCCTCAGATTAAAGATTTAAATTAGTATGACAAGTGAAACAGTAAGAAATTCAACAAATCACCAGATAGGCTTATCCATACAGGGTATATTTTATCGTAAAAAAAAAAAAATAAACCACAAAAAACCACACAAACAAAAAACCACTCCAGCAGCCACAGCCTAGGCCAGATTTAATTTGCTTGATTGATCTTGAGATCTTTGAGCGCAAATTCATTATTCTCCTATTAACTATTATCATTGTTGGAATTTATAAGAGACCTGTAAACCTATTAAACTGGTCTTAAATGTTGCAATCCATTTATTGAACAGACTAGCAATGAAAAATTAATTATTAAATAACCACCACAGAAAAACATCAGTGGCCTTGTCACCTTAGAGCTAGATTGATAGCATGTTACCTTCTGGAGAGGTGGGGCCCTGCAACACTCAAATATAAACCTTGGAAAGATAATGCTGAGTATGTCACTGCATAAGTCACATTTTTAATTTAATGTTTTATTAAATGTTAGATAGAATAAATTTATCTGGGCCTCACAGACTCTGTCTTAATAAATGAATTGGCACTCTTTCAGATGTAAAAAATGATCACAGCTTCTCAAGGGCATCGGAAACTCTGAAGCATAAGACACCAGTAAATACGAAAAGCAAAGGCAGCATGGACAGTGATATATTTGCAAGCACTGCGGGTGAGCCAACACTTTCAAACTGCTGAGGCTAACAAAACAAGGGCAGTGAACTCCCAAAATGGTAAAAGCACCTGCAGTAAGAAGCTGTGCTTGAGTGCTGTTGCACAAATATGTCCACTACTGAAAAAAAGTGGAAAGGGTGTGGGTTTATCACCCTGCTGCTACTATATTTCAAGATATGTTTGTACGTTTAAAATTTCATGAGTGGTATTAATAATTTATTTTTCTCCTGTCCTTTAATTTTCTGAGACTAGACTTTGAAAACAACAGGCACGGAGAAGATATATTCTCTCCTCCCTGTACTGTTATCTACAGAATGTTCACTTGTGCTTCCCTGTAGAACTGCTGCCATTAGTAATATTTAATCTGGCTAGGAAAAATGGTTACAAGTTCTTAAGTCAAAACCAATATGCTCCTGTCCTGGCACATCTCTCCAGAGACAAGATTTCTGCAAGTGGCTCCATTTCGAAAACATTTGGCTTACATAAGGCAGGACAGCTCAACACTAACACTCAGGCACTGAAAGGCTTTCACGGCATAGTTGAGCTGCACTATGCATTTCCACAGACACAAAACCAAATTGATTGTAAACGGCTGTTAAAATGGCCAGAAAACTGCCCTTTCTCACATTGTCAAACAAAAAAATGAAAAACCAACAAAAGGCGGGCATGCTTTTTTCCCAGAGTTCTAAAACTGGTGTTCTAAAATTGGTGTTCAATAGCTATCCATCTCACACCGCCACGTGCTACAATGTTAGCCAGCACATGAACAACAGGTTCCAATAAGCAACGTGCAAAACCACAGAAAGCAGTGAGTTGTGCTAAAATTGTCTTCTCCTGCACTCTCTGCTACTTGAATTCATGCAGCTGGCATCCTCTTGCTGAATACACAAGAGCATTTGAATAAGAAGGTAAAAAGGAAGAGGAAGAGAAACTTCCTTGGAGTCTGGCATTTTTCCAGAAAGCCAGGAAGAAAATTCTCAGCATGTAAACACTATAAAGGAAAGCGAATGACAAAACAAAACACACAATTGTGCTGATAAGTTCTGAATAACTAAACAAAACACACAATTATGCTGATAAGTTCTAAATATATGATATTCTTGGTCTAACTACATGACACTTGCGCCCCACTTATGAGTCCTACAACTGATGAGAGGAAATCAGAAGGACTTTATTCATCAAAAAGTGAAATGTGACTTCACATAGACATATGGTTGCGTGGAAACACAAGCGGTGAGATGAACCAGCTACCAGTAAAAAATGACAAAAAACCAAAGTTGAGCTACGCTATATCTAATCCTGGCTTTAACTGACCCAAGGAAATATATTATAGCCTCAGACAAGCAGTCACAGTTTATAACAGAAACTAGATATTTATATGGAAATTTAATTTTTTTATTCAAAATGTGAAGGAAATAATATGAAACAATTTTTTTTTCTCTTTCATTACATGAGGATAATAACTCAGACATTAGTGATCTTTCCTGAAGTGTACATCACTGGATCCAAGAACAGACAGGTTTTGAAACTGTTATTATGTTATGTATTTATATGAAGAACACATTGTGTTCAAGAAATAAATGAGATAAGTAATATCCTGAATTTAATTTTGCATACATTTTGGCTGGGATAGAGTTAATTATCTTCATAGTAGACTGTACGGTGCTATGTTCTAGATTTCTGACCAAAACACTGTTGATAACACCCACCTGTCTTACATATTTCTGATCAGTGCTTGCACAGTCTCAAGACCACTGCTTCTCACGTCACCCCACCCCACCAAAGAGGCTGGGGGTACACAAGAAATTGGGAGGGGACACAGCTGGGACAGCTGACCCCAAACCGACTGAAGGGATCTTCCATACAACATGATGCCATGCTCAGCATATAAAGCTGGGGGTAGAAGAAGGAAAGGGGGACATTAAGAGTGATGGCACTTGTCTTCCGAAGTCCCACATTACGCTTGATGGAGCCCTGCTTGCCTGGAGATGGCTGAACACCTGCCCACCCACAGGACTTGGTGAATTAATTCCTGGATTTGCTTTGCTTGTGTGAGTGGCTTTTACTTTTCTATGAAACTGAATTTATCCCAGCCTACGAGTTTTCTCACTTTAACCCTTCTGATTCACTTCCCCCATCCCACTGTGGGGGAGTGATCAAGTGACTGTGTGGGGCTGAGCTGCCTGCTGGGGTTAAACCACAACCAGCTTTTAATTATTCTGGTAACAGGTAAACCACACTTTTTTTTTTTTTTTTTTCATTATAATATAACAACCACTTTTGTTTCATAAGTGGTTTTCTTCTGTATTTCCAAATCACCTTTGGTGGTGGGAAGGAAGACCAGTTCAGATTTAAAGGGAATTTAAACAGTTTCAGCTACTAAGTGAAGCCAATTGCTTTAGCCATTTTTGAGGTATATACTGCTTTGTAATTCAGGCTTACAAAAAATGTTAACACTTTTAAGCAAGAGTGTGTACATAAGCAAGCAAAATAAATATGTTTAGTGTGGATGTTGTAAGAGAGCAGAAAATCAAGAACAGCATAAGTAGCTCAGAATGTTCCAGCTGAATCTAAACTTAACGCTCTTGGAACATGACTCCATGTTCTGCCCAGTCCATGTGTCCTGTTTCCTGTCTAGGTTTATCAGGACACCAACAAGAGGAGTATAGGAAATGTCTTTCTGTTGCCAAAATACAAAACTTGCATCATGTTGGGAATGTTCTCTGTGACATTTGCAGGGCTGATATGCCCCATGCTACAGATATATTCAGTGTCTGGCTCCTGCTCCACAGTAAAGAGAAATGTGATAGTGGTGGAGTGAAAGGGCTTATCTCTGTACTCAAGAACAAAGAAAATAGTGACTGATTGCAGTAGTTGTTACCCAAGGATACATTCTTAATCCAACATATCTGAACAATCTATTAAAACGACCAAAAAAGTATGGAAAGTTAGCAAGGGAAGAACTATAAGGTCATAGGTACAATAAGAAGCAAATCTTAAATTTTTTCTAGTACTTTAACATTTAGGATTTTTTCTAGGACTGTAAAAAATTCAATAATCAGTAGTTATAAAGCTCACATAGCTAAACATGTGACACTGCAACAGGTGTTAGTTCACTTTCTCTCTATTAAGAGGCAAAATTTATGAGCCTATCTAAAGAAAACTATAGCCATCAGGCATTGAATACAGACTGTGCTTTTCTGTAGCTAATCAAAACCCCACATGTTCTTGTTGAATAGGATAAATTGCTATATAAATTAATTTCAGTATTTTCAGACAGAAGGCAACGTGCCTAAATACTTTTCCTGAATGTTACCAAATAAAAGAATGCAAGCAGAAATTAGCACTTCTCTGCTACTAAACAGGTATACAGCTGAAGCCTTCTATACAGAAAGATAAAACAGACTTACAATAACTGGCATTGAATGCTAAATTGCATCCATAATATAATGCATACAGTACCATTATGTCTTCAACAGATGACCCAGGTCAAATCTAACCCCAAATCTAAAATACAATACAATTTAGGAAATCCACATACAATCAAGAAATATTGCTCTAGTCCAATATAGTGTACTTTTGTAAAAAGAGCCACTAGAAATAGATTGATACCGGACCATCTGTACTATTAGTTCTTACAAATGGGAAACCCTGAATCTACAACTGATGACTCATGTGTTAGCTTTACCAAAACTAAGCATATGAACTTTCCAGACTGTATCAGCTGAGTCAATTTCCAGTGAGTCAGCAAACTGAAAGTCCGTCAAAGAGAACAGCAAGTGAAATAACAGCTCTACTGATTTTAACAGAAGAATTTGCTTCCTATTTCTTCCCAAACAATAACGCTTGTTTTTTTATTGCATGCTTACTTTAACATGCCAAATAATGACAGTTTCTAATGGAAAATTTCTCAGAGATACATAGATCTCAACAGTTGATTACATGTCAAATGTTTTTATCCTACACAACACAAGGTAATGGATGAATAGGTAGGTAGGTAACAGCATAGGTACAAAGCATTAGTATGTGTGTGCATATAAATGTCTATGCATGACAAAAAAGTTTCGTAGCAATCCCATTAAATGCCAAAAAGTCTTCAAAGTAGACGTTAAATACAAATTAAAAAATAAATAAAAAATTTAAAGTCTGGGACATGTAGGATGTTGTCCTTTAGTAACCTTTGGTTTTGAGGATGAAAAATTGAGATTTATCATCCACTTGTACAGTGACTAATGAGCTAATAAATTTACAGACAGATGAATGCAGAATTATTGATTTCTCTTTAAAAAGGTACCTATAGCCTAAATGAATTATTTTAATAAAATAGTGAATAAAATAAAACACAATAAAACCCATAAATACTGTGAAAGGACTATGTTTTCAAGAACTCTACGCAACCCTTATAAACGTAAATGAGACTGTTTACTGTGGTACCATTACTTATGAGTATAAATACTTTCTCTTCTACTAAAGGCAAACTTTGTTAAAAACAAATTAATTCCCAAAAGTTGCATGTATTACAAATCCTTTCACACACGGAAATTGTAAGGGATTATAGATTGTAGTCCATGTTATAGTAAGAAAGAATTATTATCCTTCATGACTTTGAGCAGGTAATTTCATTCTTTCTTCTCCCCTTTGCCTTCCTGTTCTTCACCTATGAATCTTATTTTTCTTGTAAGCTCTTTGAAGAAGGAATTATTTATATCTGTACTTTAATCCTCCAGTATTGACTGGGGACTGGAGGAACAATTGTAATACAGATACAACAATGGATGCACAGATAGTCACAGCTGGAAGCGTCACACCTACACTATTGTTGCGGTTACCTATGAAGATGCTTCTTGGTTTAAAGCATGTGCTAAGACAAGCAAACTGATCTTCCTTTTGTCAAAAATTCCTATTAATTTATAACAGTTTCTGGAGTTCACTATAGACTTACTTCATTTATTGTCCTTATCACTCCATTCCTCCCTTTCTCTCTTCACTCCTCTACTTTCTGTCCCTCTACAACATATTGCTACTGTGGGAGGTATTCACACTGTCTAACTTTAGTCAACTAATTTTGGGCTCTGAATCACCCTCTTTGAGTGCCTACATCTCATATAATATGACTATATATGGAATAGACATTTTTCAATTCAGGTGTTCTAATATGTACTTTTTTCAAATACCCAAAGTAGCTTGGCCTAGGTTGTGTTAATACTCCACTGTATAAAGCAGCGACTGTCAACAGTAAGCAAATTTATTAAGTGACCGGGTTACAGGTACTTTTGCACTAGCTTGGCAGCTCACTTTCTTTTTTCTCACATAGATTTGATGCAGTAAGCACGCTATCTGTAGCAAAGTATAAAAGAAAAAATTAAAAAAAGAAAATTAAATGCAAATAGTATCTACTCATGGAATCTGCTAAAATATCTGGAAGAAATTAAAAAGCAAATGCCTGCTCAATAAATTGCTGCATTCAGCCAAGGAGGCTGCAGCTGTAAGACAGTACATCAGTCCCATGCCTAACCACATCTTGACCTTTCTTCTGAGACTGTCAACAAAGGTGCCAATTAGAGTGATGATTTAGAGCAACGCATTTTGCGTTCTGCTAAACACAACTGTTACCACGGGGACAAGGATCATACGTTTTGCTTAATACTGGATGCCCAGTTGGCTCAATACAGATCTTGCACTGACAACTACTTTGGTAAGCCTCAAGATGAGAAGAAGGTAAGTGCACCACCCACATACTTTTCTTTTGATCTGCTGGGACACAGAAAAGCTTATACTGTAAATATCTGAATGATTTCCTGGTACAGTGTTGATTTTGTTTAGCTTATCATCCCTCACACACAAATTCAGTCACCTAAGAAATTACTAAATTCTTTTTGTACCAGACAGAACAATGTTAAAACTATTTGTTTCCATATATCACAACTAATTATGGCCATAAATTATGCATCCTAATTCAACATAATGAGAGCTGCAAGCCAGGTATTCAAACTTAGCTTCTGAAAGCCTCCCCTTCAACCAAGCCATAATAAAAGGTTTACTCAACATATGAATCAACTATCAAATTATTTACTTAAAGAATGGTAAATGAGATAAGGTGATGAGAGACAGAAAAAGAAGAAAATATTTTTCTGTCTCAGTTTCAAAATGAACGCATTTAATTTCGATAAAACTTAGAGAGGCAAGATGAAAATAATGAATATTTGAATATGAACTGTCCATAGCATAAAAAAAGAAGTGAGTTACGTACCAAGGGTTGGGAAAAGACTGTGATATAATCTTAAATATAAGATTAAACTTTTTCTTGGAGTTCCATTAATAGGATATACGCTGGTGATCTCACAAACAATATGATATAAAGACCACAAATCTATTTTGAGTGTACAAGAAAATCTTTAGCTGACGCAGGCATACAAAGAATTGCTTTGAAAGAGGTCAGGCATTTCTATCTGTGGTTCATTACATTTAAAAAAAGCCACATATGTCTAACAATTACTATTAATTCATATATATTTAAAGTTCAATCAAAATAAGTGGAACTAGTTTTACTCAACACAACATTGTTTGTCCATCCAGATGAGATCTGCTTCCACCACAGCAATTACTAGGAACTGATCATCTAAGGA
The DNA here is from genome assembly GCA_013397865.1 of Struthidea cinerea. Lineage (NCBI taxonomy): Eukaryota > Metazoa > Chordata > Aves > Passeriformes > Corcoracidae > Struthidea > Struthidea cinerea. Next base: position 732,072 of record VZTI01000066.1, on the reverse strand, counting down.
GAAGCACAGGATATGGAACGACACAAGACATGTCCGAGTAGGTTTTCAGTACAAGAAGCATTTAAAACTGAATCTGTAGTAGGTTTTCAGTAGAAGTATTTCAAGCTGAATCTGTACTAAGGCATACCAACTGACATTCATGATAGGCCTGCTTACTTGGATTTACCAAATCCTGAGAGGTGAGAAGAGCTTACATAACATACTCTACTTTAAATCTCATATTTCTCAGTTAATGTTACAAAAAAACTTCAAACATTGGGCTAAAATTTACAAGGCAGTTCAGAGATGTTTGCATGCAAACTAGCTACTGGTACATTAAAATTCTTTTACAGTTAAGCACACGATTAACAAGTTTCTTTACAGTTTTCTCCTTTTTAAAGTAAGTACTATGTCTTTTTGAGGGGTTTCCAGGTTTTTTTTTGGTCTTGTGATGAGAAAAAGTGTATTGCACAATAGCAAGCTATGATGTAACTATGATCAACACTTCTGTCTGTACTTTAAATCTTTAATTGCTTTCCTAAAAGTAGCCTGAGACAAAAGAAATTAAAAATCCAGTACCTTGAAAATACACATAATTTTGAAGTTATAAAAAGAAGCTAATTGAACCGATATATTTTTAAATTTTAAAGAAAGAGACAGTATAAACTTTATTGCTTTTCTCTTTGCGGATTTTCTTCTCCCCCTGCCTCCTGCAGCCCTAACTTACTATTGCATGAACAGCACTGTGTTATACCTGCTTAGTGGAAAATGGATTGGAACCTAAAAATTAAAGGCCAAACTAATTTCACTGCTCAAAATCAATGAAATCTGAAATTGAACAAATACCACATGAACAATGAAAATTTAGTGTGTGACACTATGACAGCTACCATTGCTTTTAAATGACAAGGCAGTTAACTTCTATTAAGTTGCACACTAAAGCTTGCCTTTAAAATAAAAATATTATTCATTGAGCAGAATTGGTTTTTTACAAAACTACAGAGATAAATACAACATAGAAATCTTCAGTCTAGAGAACATCTTGAATTTTATCTATGTTCTTTTTTAATATGGTTTTACAATAAATGGTCAGTAAGAGCTTGGGAATATACCACAAAAGTTTGCAATACTGAATTTAATTTTGATAGGAAGAGTTTAAATATTTCCAGTGATTTAGCCCTGGGTTCCATACCAACTGGGAAAATTCAAAGGAGGCACTCTGAGAGTTATGTTTTCAAAAGGCAATCTATTCTATGAATGGACAGCATTCACAGACCTGTTGATGTTCACATGTTGTTAATGATACACTAACATATTTAAAAGAACAATTAATATGGAAGAAAATGATATCGACATCCTGTGCATAGGCAAGATCCAAGTATCTTATGACATCTTCGTTAGTATGAAGACAGAAGTTTCTTTTATTAAGATTCAGCTAGAAGAGTATTTTCTTGTCTAACAGATAAATGACATGATACCTTGTACATTACCTGTCAAATACTTGATTTGATAGATTCTCCATTTCTCAAAGTGGTGTTGGGAGGGAAAAAAAATATTTGAAGTTTATGTAATAATTAATGTATCTGTCCATCTAGCTTTAGTGTTTTCAGCTGTTTTCTTCTGGGAACCATATATAATTCTGCTCTGAGAGCTTTGACTGGATGGTTTAAGGATCATGGTTTGTCTTACATAGACAAGTATAATTAAAAGTGTCAGGAAAAAGTCAATGTCTTTGAAAAATAGAGTGACATCATAAAAAATAAAAAAAAAGGCAGCAAAATCCCAAGTGATTGGAAAGTGTTCATAAAAAACAGCTTTTCAACAGTATCTTTGTCATACTTGGATGAAATCTGAGTTTCACTTTAATAAAAACAGAATTCCTGTTGGTTTTTACTGATACAGTTTTTAACTTTAAGTGATATTGTAACAACTAAATAGAAAAATTGCATATATTTATGTCTCTGTGATTGTATATATGTCGAAAATCCCCAGTAAGGTCAGGAAAAAAAATTGTCCCTTGATCAAGTATAGGAAGCTGAGTATCATACACATATACTTCTATGGCTGTAAACTTCAGGTAAAAAAAAAAAAAAAAAAAAGAAAAAAAAAGCTAAATTCGGAAAGGTTACCTTTTGTACCTAATAATTCTATTACTTTGCTTAGCCTCAAGAAAAAAAAAATCATAATTATATTATGGTTTACATGAAATTGAAATGCAGAGTTACCAAAAACACCACCCAATATCCTGCTCCCAGTAGTTATGTAAACTCCCATGATCCAAAATTGGTAGTTTTCTTGTCACAGATTTCAGGATGAAACAGTACTTTCCTCAAGAACAAGTATTTTAGCCAATATCATCCTTTACAGCATATTCCCACTGTGATATTTCACTTACTGTCTTGTACGTTAAAGTAATAACCATTGATACCCCCAGATACTCCCCAGAAAGAAGTCATTACTTGGGACTAACAGCATGGAAGGATGGAAAGTATTAAAATATTTTATTTGAAAAATGCAGTGTCTCTTATGGGTTCTGATATCCCACTGAATTGGGGAACACAGGTGGATGCATAGCCTTTTAAGGAAAGTAGAGAATCAAGAAGCCAGTCTGAAAATACGAAAATCTGAATATATTCAAATCAATTCTTATATAGGTTCTAGAGAAAAAGGAAAGAAAAAAAAATCCTGCAAAGAAAGAAGTACAAATTCTTCCCTGGAATATTATAGAGATACAGATTTACTTCAGACAGCATTTTAATACTTATTTATTGATATATTTTATCATGGTGGGTTTACATGAAAAGTAGTGGGCTACAGGCTTTGTTTAGTGAGTAACACTTTCCTAGAGGTGTTGAGAAATATTCTGTGACATTCTCCCAAATGAAAAAGCACCATTGAAAAGGCATATATTTATCTCTTAATACTACCTGAATACACACACATTTCAAGAGATAAATTAACCCACAGCAATTGCAAAGCACAGATATTTTCAGTATGAAGCCAGCAGCAGGCACAGCATTGTCACTGTTTCCCATATGCATTGTTTCCACAAAACTCTGCCTACAATCATTTAATGTTATTTTCTTATGTTTGGCTGGCAAACTGTAAAGACTTACATAACTTTTTATTACGTTGTTGCTTTTTTTGCAAATCTGTTGTGAAAAGCATTTGGCTTTGAATTGTTACAGTGAGCTCATATTTTTGGTATAATTTTTTTCCTCTGAATTAACTAAATGGCACACAGTACAGTTTCTGTTCTTATATTTGATGCAAAAGTGTCATTAATATAACATTATGTTCACTAATAGGTGTGACTGTACAGTTTATGCTCTGTCACTTTCCTATGCTGCACAAGCCCTGTGGTATTTCAGAGCCTTCCAAAATTAAGTGAAGAGCACTGAGTCTTCTTCCTATTCTTCCTTCAAATAAGAAACTCTATTTGTATTTTTGATTGTGCTATATTATGCTGGTAATTTTTGTCTTGCTGTGAATGAACAAAAAGGTCACACTGCCAAACTTTACTGTTACTCTCTTATAATTCATCATCCTATATTTTACTGTATCAAAGTAGCTTGCTAAAGGAAAAAGAATATATGCAGTATAAATACTCTTATACACAGAGATATATATGTGTGCATATATATATATATAGGTATGTATAACTGGTCCATAGATAGCCATAGATTATATTCCATGTTCTGCCCTCTCATGTTTTCCAGCACCAGCACTAGTTATTGAGGGGTTACTAGCATTTTCACTGGCTCGTTCAGAAATGAAATACTTGATACCTGTTGTCAACTGTTAACTGTGGTCAACCTCCATTCCACCCAAAATAGTTTTGATTAGGGTTGGGTGGACTGCAGTAGGGAAAATACTGGATTCATGTCAGATAAAACTATGGGAATATCACAAGAAGTTCTAGCTGTCCTTATAGTTCCTTTACCAAACAGGAAGGGTCTGAGTTGCAGGTGTCTGATCACATTTCCACCAATATGTTCAGGATCTCTTTTAGTGTCCATTCTGAGTTCAAGGCAGTGGCATGCATCTGTGCAAGGTGTCCCAAGCAGTCTGAGGAGCCTTCTCTGTGCAAGCAATCTTCTTGGTGAAGAAAGGTGGTGAAGTCTGTTGCATACTGTAGGCAGTCAGGGTTGATGAAGCACACATAGACTCTCTCAGGGAGAGGATGGGGAACACTTGAGAGAAAGAGAGAGAGATACCAGGAAATAAGCAGGCCTAGGGGAGGTCAGGACATATAAAGCCTCAAAATAAGTTTGCCCTTCCCCTTTCCAACAAGAACTTTAGATATTCCAAGTCTTAAAATATCTTGGTTCATATCATATCGTGAAAGAAAGTCTTGAAAATTAACAGATGTCTAGATCATACCACTAGTTTGCTTTTTCCTTATTTTCACACAAAGTCTTAGCTGTAAGAAGTAGACTCATATACTCCCGCCTATTTGGACTGATTATACTCCTGGTTTTAAGGATTATCACCAAGGCAATGCTAAGAACTGTTATGTTAAAAGCTTGCTCCCATCTTGGTTTTGAATGTGTCTGCCCAACATCATGAATTCATTACTTTTCCATCCTCTGTCCTTTATTTCCATAGTTGTGGTTACAAACAGGATTGTCGTCTCTCAAATATTTTGCTTTAATTGTGAAGGCAACTTGGCCCTTGTTAGAGTAATTGAATAAATGTGGCAAGAACAATGCTCCTCTCAAGAGACCCAGCGTCCATCTCAGTTAGAGATGAAGTAATTTTGGGATAGGTTGCAAAACAAAGCAAATCTTTTCTCAAAGATGAAAAAGAAAAGTATTTTGTCAATTTTCAGCAAAAACTCCAACAGCAGGGTGCTTCAAGGCACCATACAAGGACCAAGTGTTCAAAATATAATAATTACTGTTAAAAAAATAAGTGAACAGCAATTTAGCAAAATGTACAGGTAACAAGAAAGTCCTGTTAACCAAGTCTGAATAAGACAGGAAACCTGAGAGATAATTGACCAAGAGAGATGGGTGGCCATCTTAAAAGAGGTGAAAATAATTTATTCAAATGCAAAATAAGGCCTATTGAGAAAACTAACAATCAAACTAAAAAAAACAACCAAACAACAACAACAACAAAAAACCCAAACCAAACCAAACCAAACCAAACAAAACTAACGCAAAAAACTATGAAAAAACCCCGAAGAAACCTAAACCTGTTACAGATAATTTGTTTTATCAGAGATCTCAATTACTAGCACCATCTTAGGAAAAACACCTGGGTCTCACTGCAGACAGCTCAATGAAGAGCCCTGGTTGATGAGCAGCTGCAGTCAAAAAAGCACATAAAATGTTCAGATGCATAAGAAATGAGGTGGGGAATAAGAAAGAAGGAAAATATGTCATTATATGAATCAATAATTTTCTCTTCTCTGGAATAGTGTGAAGTACTGGTCATCCCATCACAAAAAGATATTACTGAATTAGAAGGTATTCAGAAAAGAGTGATTGTGATAATTAGGCATACAGAGAAGCCTTCATATGAAAAGACTGAAAAAATTGAAAAAAACTGGAATTGTTAATCTTAGGAAAAAAAAGAAAAAAGATGAATAAAGAGGGATATGATGAAAGTATAAAAATGGTAAGTGGCAAAGAGAAAATAGATCAGGAGCTTCTGTAGTCCTGCATCTCATAATTCAAGAACAAAAGGACACTAAGTGAAAGTGAAAAGCAGCAGCTTCAAATCTGATAAAAGAACATACTTTTTAATGCAGCACATAATTAGATTATGGAACTCAATGCCACAGGATGTCACTGATGTCAAGACCTTACCAAGATTCAAAGAAGGACTTGACACTTACAACTCTTGATATTCTTGGGAATCTTATGCTGACTAACTGTTAAAAGATTTTGAAAGAGAGGTTATGTGCCATATTTCATGATTTAAAAGACAATAATTTTTAAAAAGAATTTGGAGGAAAGTTCACTCTAAGTGGATTTTCCCATCTCTGGCTGTTTGATTATTTTGTTCTTTTCTTTGCTTGTTATGTTGGCATTTTCTCTTGAGACATCTGGGCAGTCTCAGAGGGAGGCTGTGTAATAATGAATCACTACTCTGTTCTAATTACTATTATTCTAGTACTACCCCAGTATGTCAGTATCGCCTATGAAATCTTAGTATTAGGACTTTGGGCTTCCCTTTTGCAGAATAATTGTCTTATGCTCTATTGTATTCCACTCCATTCCAGTTAGCCAACTGGATCTGTCACCCATTGTCAATTAGTATAACCATTGCTGTAAGCTACGTAGCATTGTGCATGTGCTTGGAGCAACAATGAAACTTCTAGATGAAGAACCAAATACATTTTTGCTGTGACAGCTATACTATTGATTCTGTGTGTCCCAATTGCCTTCCAGGCCTATCTTAACCTCCAGCTATGCTATTGACATCTTGCTTCACATCCTGCAGCTGGAAAACATGCAATGTCTCTGAAATACAGGCACTTTACTTTTTAAACTTCCTATTCTCCACAGCTTTCTAACCACATTTTTCTCCTTTCTGCCTGCCTTGCTGCTCAGAGAGATAAAGTGTTCTTGTTCCCATTTTTGTTCTTACACTATTTCTTTTCTAATTTATTAGCATTTTCTTTACCTAGTTTTTTCTGTATGAAGACTTTCAGCGCAGGTAAACAGTGACAGGCACGAGCATAAAAGAACTTCTCAGATCAGATTTGTTAAGTGAAAACTGAATCAAAAACAGAGTGTGAGAGATACTTGGTAGAAGCAGGATCACAGATTTCAAGCAGCATTCCCAAACAGGTCTTCCTCCCACTGTTACTAATGTCATTACATTCTCAAAGCCGGAGAGGAGGGAGGCAGGAAGAAAACCTTTAAGTACCTGCCTATGTAGCCAGCAAAAAACCTGCTAAATTCTGTGGGGATTTGGGGGTAACTAGAAAGTAAGTGAAGATATTGGGTGTGGGAGCACACAGAGCAGCTGTGCTTGTAGGGCCAGCTGGGGGGGCTGTATGTGCCTTGAAGAGAAGTTGAATTCAGACAGTGCTTACAAACTGGACTGTGAAGATACCTGGCCAAGGGATAACACCTGAAAGAAGACAGGAAGGCCCAACTGAGCTACGATATGACTAGCTACCACAGAGAAACACGTGGTATGTTTTGTCTCCTTCTCTTCCCCAGCTTCCATCACTGAAGGAATGCAATCTGGTAGGTTGCCAGATTATCCCATCAAAGTTCTCCTTCCCACAAAATGCTAGACCTGTGAAGGTCCCTTCCAACCCGGGCTGTTGTATGATTCTATGAATTGGCACTGTATGTATTAGTACACTGTTTTGGTATTGTCTGGTTTCCTGAACTTTCACATGCATGCCTCACTAACCAAACATAGTCCGATAATTATTTTCTCTTTTTTCTATTTCAGGATAAAAATATTCAAGTAGCAAAAAAAAGGTTATGTTCTACCTCTCACATATCGAGCTGGTGTGTCACACATAATGCTACAAAGCGCCATGCAGATGACATATTTGTGTTGTCTTTGGGACATCCACATTGCACTCACCACATGGTTTAGTTATGCCCGAGAGTTTACAGTTAGTCTGCAAGACTGGTTTTAGGTTGAGTCCAATCCAAAGGACATACACTGAGGACACTCAGGCATAAATATGCTATTGTAGTACAACATTCAATAGCAAAAGAGGAGGAGCTGGTTAGCAACAGTAAGGAATTTAATTTTAGAAGCCTAGAAGAAATGGATCCTATATTATGTGGGATAATAAAAAGTGTGAATACTGCTAGTCTCACAAGAATATGAGAGTTGTTTCCAATCTATGAGTATTTACAAACATGAACTCAGAATAATTAGTATGTTTATTGCTCTTCACCTTTTAAATTTTTAAGACTTAATTCTCATTGATTACAATTCCACCATCATGAAACAAGGAAATACCTTTAATTTGAAAGGCATCTACTAGGATAATTGTGCATTGTATTTTTTCTTCTTAAGTACTACATAAATGAAAAAAAAAATACCCTAATTCTGCACAAATACTATATTTTCAGCCATATTTTGGTCATTTTATTTTACTAAAACTCACCTAGTTTTAACTTATTTTCCTTCTTGAAAATTCATATTGTGAAAAGAAGTACCAGACCACCTGATCAGGAAGAGCAGATTTACCTAAATGTTCATTATTTTGCAACAAAAAAGTTTCCACCTAGATGTTTGTGCTCCCTTTTCAAGTCTGCCAGCCTTCCTTTTGAAGTCCTCTGTTCTAAATCTTGTCACCAGTTAAAAAGCATGGCCTGAAGTCAAGAAACATTTTCATATGAACAATTTACACAATTACTGAAAACTATTCTGTTTTCCCCTTCTTAGCAAAGAAAAATAAATGTCACCCAACTATTAAAATAAAAGATAATATATTTCATTATGTTTATGTGAAATTAGGTTTCCCATATTACCTCATTCATGTTACACAAATGCATGCTATCTTCCTGTTTTCTATATTGAAGCTAAACAACATATTTTACTTTTTTTCCCTAAATCTCCTATTAGGTCTGTGTTCTTTTGTTGTGAATTGTGTCTGGTATAGAAAATACACTTCTCTTACCATTAAAACAATCTTCTTATCTTGGAAATTTAAGCCAATTAGATTAGATAGAAATGTGCATTGAATGAAATATGGATGTGATAGATTTCAGCATCTTAGTTAAAGAAAGGGCACTTGGCTTTGTCTTGTGTCACTGCATATCCGATAATGAGCTTTGGCAGAAATACCGGTGAATACCATCCTATCTGCTTCCATCATGGCAAATGTCTTCCAAAAACAGAAAAGAGAATTCGTGCCTATCTTAAAAGACAAAAATAATGTGCAGATTGTTATAAGACCCCATTCAGCACTTCTAAAAAGTGAACTTTTTAAACCTGGAATTTCACTTACCCAATTACAAGTTAGGTTTCAGGACTAAAGGTGAAACTAAGAGACCGTCTTAAAACAACGGCCTACTGAGTTTTATGCTCTCTAGTCTAATACAACTTTACCTGTATAACACAGAAAATCGTATTCAGTCCCATGCAGAACTCACTCGCTTACTGGTAGCTTTCTTTACACGTTATTTGGGATTTGGCATACGTGACACTTTATCCTCAATCCAAAAGTGATTTTTTTTTTCCTCTTCAGTGCAGAGATTGAGCTATGCTTAATGGTTCTGAATTGGCTTTCCTAAGGCTGAAAAGCTCATTTTTTTCTCAGACATTTCAGTCAGGAACGGTGTGATTGGAAGACACCAATGGCAAAGTACAGCTTTTTTTATTTTGTAGTTTTCATGAGGACATAAGGCACATTTCCATGAAAATAGTTAAGCAATCAGAAAAGCTTAAACATACTTAATGTTAAGTATAAACGTAACTAATACCTAAGTATAGTTATAAATATTACTTGCTCTTGACATAAGTATATGATATGGTTTATGCAACTATGCCTTTAAAAAAAGAAATCCCAAAATAAACTACAGAGTCCCAGCAATATCAAAGATAATAACAAATTCTCTGATTCTGTTGTTCTAGCATAAACTTATCTCTGGATAGAACCTGCATAGAATCTAATCTGTTACTATTTCCTTTGTCCACATTAAAATTTTCCAATATTAAAATATAGGTAATATCAGATTTGTAATGGCTTCCACAAAACTACTCATGTATCAAAATCAGCCTCTATTCAGGATTCCGAAGTGAACAAGGGTCCAGATGTGCAACCTTTATCCACATAATTAATCCCATAATATTCACTACTTACATATAAGTAAGTAATTACTTACTTAAGTAAGGTGTTTGTAGGATGAGGCCTGAAATTGTTGGTTTTGTTCTTAGCCAGTAGTTTATGCATGTGTAGCTTTTTAAAAAAAATCATTTTAAATTTAAATTTATTGTCCTTTTACATTTTCCAGGATGGTTAGTTTTGGAAGTTCTAAGTTTATAAGGGGCATTACAGAGTGGTCATCTTATGCTATGCAATGGACAATTATTACGTAAAATATCTTGGTTTTTTGTTTCTCCTGAGATTAAAATTTCTAGCAAGAGGAATTATGAAAATGCAAAGCAATCTCTGAGCCAATAAGACTTCTATAAACCACTGCAAAGATAGACATTCTGGATCATACTTTTCCTTAGTTCATGAAATTCATTGGATTTTCAGTTCATGGCAACCAGAGCTTTCTCTTGAACTATCCTTCTTCATTTCCCTTCTAATCTCCAGAACTGTCAGTGTTCGTTCATAAGAGCATTTTTTTTTTCCCTCCAGTTCACTCATTTCTTCCAAAAGATCTCAAAGGACAAAGCAAACAATTATTTATCCAGAGATGGACGAAAGTGGACATTATTGTCACATTTTTAGTAAGTTTGCAGACGATACCGAGTTGAGTGGGAGTATTGCCTGCTGGAGAGTAGGAAGGCTCAGCAGAGGGATCTAGAAAGGCTGGATCAATGGGCTGAGGTGAATTGAATGAGGTTAAATATGGCAAGGTGCCTGGCTCTGCACTTGGGTCACAACAATCTCATTCAGCATTACTGTTTTGGGGATGAATGGCTGGAAATCTGCCCAGCAGAAAAGGACCTGGGGGTGCTGTTTGACAACCAGCTGGACATGATCCAGCATGTGCCCAGGTGGTCAAGAAGGCTGATGGCATCCTGGTCTGTAGCAGCAATAGTGTGGCCAGCAGGACCAGGGCAGGGATTTCCCCCTGTACTCGGCACTGGTGAGGCCACACGTCAAATCATGTGTTCAGTTTTGGGCCTCTCACTACAAGGACGTTGAGGTGCTGGAGGGTGTCCAGAGAAGAGCAAAAAATCTGGTGAAGAGTCTGGAGTCCAAGTCTTACAAGGAGAAGCTGAGGGTACTAAGGTTGTTTAGCCTGGTAAAAATGAGGTTCAGGGGTGACCTTATCACTCTCTACAACTACCTGAGAGGATGCTGTAGCCAGGTGGTGGTTGTTCTTTTCTCCCAGGTAAAAAGTGATAGGATAAGAGGAAAAGGCCCCAAATTGTGCTGGGGGAGGTTTAGATTGGATACTAGGAAAATGTCTCAGAGAAAGGGTTGTCAAGCATTTAAATAGGCTGCCCAGGGAAGCTGTTGACTCACCATTCCTGAAGATATTTAAGATGGGCAGTTGTGGCACTTACAGACTTGGCTTAGTGATGGACTTGGCAGTGCTAGGTTAACAGTCAAACTCGATGATCTTAAAGGATTTTTCATACCTAAATGATTCTGATTCTGCCAAGTTCTGACATGGGATGAAGGAGAGTCCTAAACATGTTACAGTCTGACTTTTTTCAACATCTGGATGAAGAGGGAAGGTATATTTGGGGTATGCATATTGCGTCCTCCACTCAAGCTCTAAAAGAACTGAGACTCAGAATCATGTAGTCATAAGTATTCCAAGTGAATTAATCGGTTGGAATTGTAGTTATTTGTGTAAAATTATATAATTCTTATTAGTTTTTAAGTTCTGCAATTCCCAAGTGCTAACAGAGGCTGCAATTGCCACACAGTAAATCAAAAGCCAAAGGATAAGCTCTCTGTGGTAAACGAGATGATGGATGAAGAACTGAGAGCTGGCATTTTGCCAAACTGAAGATTTGTAGAAGACAAACTGAGTTGAGAAATAATCAACAATGGACAATTTTTGACAGAGATAACAAAAAGAAATTATTGATCTTGTCAACCTTAACATTATCCCTCACTCTCCTTAGTTACTGTGGCCAAATTAGAAGTTGCATCTCTTACTAAATTGTTCATGCCAACCAAATTTCCATACAGTTAACTCCAAATAATGAAAAGCCTACAGAACAACCTTTATTCATAACTTTGTACACTTTCAACAATTTTTTCTAAAACAGTGGTTAGGATTGTGATTCTTGGCCTTAACAAAAGCCGGTAGCAGGCATATGTTGTCCAAAAGAAAACTGGAATTTAGTTGAGTAGTTACTTTGCTGTGCGCTACTTCTCTACCAATGTCTTGGTCAATTTACAAATTCAGTTTTCATTCAAGTGAGGTATTTGAAGTGCTAGGTTGGTCCCAACATTCTGCAAACCATCTATATCTCTTCCAAGCTACTTCTCACATGTCCTAATGGGCTGTACTTCGCCTTTGCAACAGCTGTTGGCCTATTTAGTGATACCCTGAAAAAAGTGTGGCTTTATAAAGGAATCAGTGACAAACCTATAACAACTCCTTTTTCAACAGGTCTAAATACATTGTAACACTTTTACAAGAAAACTTTATCAAGGTTCATTCTGTGGTTTTTTGGACATATTCATCAACTTCTAATTTGGAAAATTCTATCTTTATGTTGTACTGAGAATTTAAATTTAGCCTATTGGTGAAGAGAAGTTAAACAGAGCAACTTCACAAGGATCTGTGAAGTAGTCAGAACAAGTCTCTGAGTGAAAGTATAGAAAGGCTAATGAAATGCATACATCAGAGAAAGCAGCATGCAAGAAGGCAAACCCTGTTAGAAATTCACTCTTTAGCATGAAAAATATTTATACTTCTCTCCTCTAACCTGTAAGCAAATTATTACGGATTAAGAAACCCAGTGATACTCATAAACTTAAAAATTTATAATACAAAAACAATTACAAGGAATGATTTTAAGGAATAGAATTACAATTCAGGCATTGTTTGGGAAGGCCATTATTTGCTATTTTTAAGAGCAGTTTAACTATACCCAAATATCTATGACAATATATTAAACATCTCTCAAGTGACACCATATGCAATCAATGTGTCATTCTCAAGGAAGGTACTCTGCTGCCCTCAAAGAAAGTAAAAGCATTTTAATAAATCAGTGAGGTACAAAATCACATTTCACCTTGAGGAGACTTTCCTACTACTTTACTCTCAACATAGAAGTGAGAGGTCCCTTCACATAGGGGCCATTTCCTACGTGCTTGCAGAACAAAGGGCTCTGTTGGAAAGAGCAGCAAGAGCTGTCTCCCTGCCCCTCTCCTCATTTAACAGAAAGTTTGTACTGTGTAACCTTCCACAGGGTAGAGCAAAGGATTCACGAGAGTGAATCCTCTCAGCTTGAGCATGTAAAACTTATTATTATCATGACTGAAATCTCATTTTCCAAGCATACTGTCTCTTACAAGGTTATATATATGTATAAGGAATATATATATGTATAAGGAATATACAAGGTTTAAATGCAGATATAGTCAAAATCTCATTAATGACTCAGATCAAGAGCTGCCATTGATCATTAAAACATAAATGCAGTGATTTCTAAATCTTAAAATGACACAGCAGCTCTGCATTTTGGGAAATGAGAGGAACTGTGACTATAATGTAACAATCCATGAATATTTTCTTCCTGCCGCCTAGGCATTGCTGAGATTTTCTAGGTAATATGAAAAGAACAACATAGCCTTTATATGACATTTTCAAACTATCTGATAAAAAGAAAAGAGATAAATATTCCGTGTTTTTCTTGATGTCTATCATACTCTGCTTTCTTGATGTGTGTGTAGTTTTCTTTCACTCTGCAAAGACTTGCTTTAAAAGAAACTTTAAAATCTTCTCCCTTTATTTTTAAAACTCAAGATTTTGTAAATCTTATTCTAAACATTCTCTAAAGGAGCACATCTTACTGGAATACAAAGTTTGAAATACAACAGCAATTTTACATAAATGAACAGAAACCACCACTTGCTAGTAAAGGATTAGAATGTGAACTGGGCAGGTAATGGCCACTAGTGGGACTCACTGTCTTCATCACTTATCATCACAAATAATGCTATCTGGCAATTAAAAATATTGAGTTAAATAAAAGAAAAACTAAAAAATAATGTAACAGGAAAAAAAAAATCTCGTTTTTGTCGTCTGAGATTCCCTAATATTCATAAACAAGAAACTAATCTCTATTTCCAATTTATATTTAAATCTTATGTATTTAATGGGAATTGAGAATGATTCTAACAAAAAGAGTCCCGTCCCATAAAAAAAAAAGAGAAAAAGAAAAGAAGAAACACGATCACACAAAACAAAAAAGTCATGGTTAAAAATATTTTAGATCTAAATGTCACTCATAAATCCACAATTTGGAACAGGTGTTTATGAAATCTTTTCAATTTCATGTGACATGCAATATGTGATCTGATTGAAACAAAATAATAACCAATCATATAATTGTCAAGTGCCTAAAATGACTGTGTATTGCAAATGACTCTTTGGGAAGTCAATGAGAATTACCGACTGAGAACCCAAAATGTCTGTGACAAAGAAAGTGCAACTGGAGTTTTGCACAGCAGTAATACAAGCTGTCTAGGTGGGCAGAATTTAGAGGAAAGCTAAGCACTTCCAAATCAGAAAAATGGGAGTGTGTGGTGGGTTGGCGCTGTCTGGACATCAGGTGCCCACAAAAGCCGCTCCATCACTCCCCTCTTCATCTGGATGGGTGAAAGAAAATATAATGAAAAGCTCATGGGTCAAGATAAGGACAGCAAGATATCACTCAGCAATTACTGTCACAGGCAGAACAGACCAGAGCTGAGGGAATTAAACAAATTCATTACCAATCAAATGAGAGTTGAATAATGAGAAGTAAACCCAAATCTTAGTGACATCTTCCTCTCATACCTTCCTCCTTCCTGGACTTAACTTTATACCCCAAAGTCTACCTCCCCACCCCTGCGGCACAGGGGACAAGGAATGGGGATCCAGTGCTTCCCCCTCAGGCAGAGAACACCTCACACTCTTCCCCTGATCCAGCATGGTATCGCTCCCACAGGAGACAGTCTTCCATGAAATTCTCCTGTGGGAGTTCTTCCCACAGGATGCAGTTTTTCAGCACCTGCTCCAACATGGGTCATTTCCTAGGGTGAAGTCCTTCAGAAAAGGCTGCCAGTGCGGGTCCCCCATGGGCTCACAAGTCCTGCCAGCAAACCTGCTCCAGCATGGGCTCCTATCTCTCCATGGGTCCCCAGGTCATGCCAGGAGCCAGCTCCAGCACAGGGTCACAGCCTCCTTTGGGCATCCACCTGCTCTGGCATGGGGTTCTCTATGGGCTGCAGGGGCGCACCTGCCTCACCATGGTCTGCACCACAGACTGCAACGCAGTAACTTTTTACCCTCCTTAGATGTTGTCACAGAGGTGTTACCACCATCAGTGGCGTGTTTGGCCTTGATCAGCAGTGACTCCATCCTGGAGCTGGCTGGCATTGGCTCTACTGGACATAGGGAAAGCTTCTCACTGAAGCTGCCCCCACTATCAAAACCTCGCCACATAAACCCAGTACAGGGAGAAAACAACACCTTTCTCGCAGGTGTCAGCCATCCACCAACTCACCACCTGTCAGATGTGTTGAAATGTCATTTTAAGAAATAATCTAAGGTAAAGTCCCTCCAGCACAAGTCCCAGTCTCTGCAATAGGCATCTCTCTTAAAAAATTACTGGTTTATTTGTTGTTTTTTTGTTTTGTTTTGTTTTGTTTTTGTTTTTTTTTTTTTACACTTTGGAAATGTAAATTCTTCTGTTTTGATCTCTTAGTGTTTTGGTGCTACTCTGTATTAAAGAAAGACAGGAGAAAATCAGACCTCAAGAATTGTTCTTCATGAATTCCCTGCAATGGAATTCATGGTTTTAAATGAAAAGCAGCACACAAAGAGTAGGACCTTGGGGGGAAAAGAAAATCTTTGAAAAAAGCAAATAAATGCAAGCCCATGAACAGTACTTATCTAGCCACTACAAATTAGAAGTCCCTCCCTCTTCTATTTACCTCAAACTGAATCACAGTTATTATTGCAATATATTTCCAAGAACAAGTAGCGTGGGTAAGCTCGAGGGCTCTGTACCGGAAGACTAAGGAAAAACTGACAACAAGCTGCAGATTTATGATGCATGAATGAAGCAAATGTTTGTCACATGGCTGAAAAAGCCTCTCGTCTCTTACTGCTAGACTTGTTCAGCTATTATTCAGTATTTATCCTTTCCCTCACAATCCAGAAAAACAGGAAGGTCCTTGAACATCCTCTCAATTTCTTCTTGACTTGTAGGTCTTTATACACCTATCAACAAGCCACAGCCTCAGGAAGCTGTCTGTCTCTGTACACCAAGGAATATTGGCATGACTAGCATAGTAATACAGTTTCAGGCATTTGGCTTAACCGTCCTCATTGCAAACAAATTGCTTAATGGCTTTGGGTAGCAAACACACACAGAGCTGTGCCAACGGATTGAGAAATAGCTGAGTAGGTATGGTTTGGGATCATATTTATTGGCATTGCATTTAGAACCTCTTCTGACTCATCATTTGCATCATCATCTAAGTCTGATCTCTTTTGTTCAGCAACTCAGTGCTTCTTAACTGTTTGTTCTAAAACCAAAAAGAAATCAAAAGTCAGGACTCTTCCGCCATTCAAAAGCTTGAGAATCAATAAAGACGTGTAGGAAGAGATTCCTTACCTTCATTAACAACATAGTTGAAAGGAGCAAAGCTCCCTAAAAGTAGAGTAACAGGGAACAGTTAATCTATCAAGAACATAGATACAGTAAAATGACAAAATCTGGCAGCACACACAGGCACCACAAGACCAAATCCCTTTGGACTAAAGTACTTTAAAGATTTCTATAAAGCAACAGAGATTTGACAGGAACTCAGGCAAACCTCTCTGTGTATGGCAAGTGCTGTATGAATATCCATGGAATTTATAACAAAATGATGCATTAAATATTATGTAAGAAAAGATTATGCCTTTGAAGCATGGCACAAGTACAACAGTCCACCTAGTTTTTCACATACTGCAACAATTAATGCCATTGTGCATATTCTATCTTGAATGTCTTGTCATTAGTGGAGAACTTACTTGCTATTTCTGTTAGGAGAAACAAAGGAGTCATCAAAAATTTCCTTCACACATTCTTATTTACTTATGATAAATGTCAGGACACCTGGCTTGGTCTAAAAACTGGACACAAAATACAGCTTTGATGATCAGAAATAAAACACTAACAGCAACAGAACCCCAACCCTAGAACACAGCAAAAAGCTTGATGAAGTTTTTTGTATTTTGTATATATTGTTGGTGGATTTTTTTGGCATCTTCACAGCTGAATGGCCATGACGACTGCTCCTGTTTTTAGCCACTCACCTTCACATACGCGGCCAATAAATCCACTGGCCTCTGAATTTATATTTCAGAAATAGGTTTTATTTCTTCAGGTGGGTAGGTACAAGTTCTGCCATGCAGCCAAACACTTTGTGGCACAGTTTCTACTGCTTCCAGCAGTGACTACACAAAAAAGAGTTTAATTGCTCCTTCTGTGCAGCCAGAAGGAAGTATGGTGAACCAGTCCAGCCACCAATTTAACTAGGTCTGTGAGCAAACTTAGAGATCAAGGTTAAATAAATTAATTTAACCCTGTTTAACAGACTGATCAGTCCCCCTGGCAAGGTCTTCCCCTAACTACCCACCTATTTTTTTTCTTTTTTTTTTTTTTTTTATTGCCCTCTGGTTTTGCTCACCCTCTTCAAAAAA